>PVKC010009641.1:0-26585 GCA_004027635.1 Crocidura indochinensis | reverse complement strand
ATCTGTTGTTGGACATCGAGGTTGGTTCCAGGACTTGGCTATTATACTGAGCGCTGCTATAAATAGTGGGGTGCACACATATTTTGGGATGAATGTCCTTCCGACTTGGGGGTAGATACCTAGGAGAGCAATTGCTGGGTCAAAAGGCAGCTCAATTCTTATTTCCTTGAGCACTCTCCAGACTGTTCTCCATAGGGGTTGGACTAGGGGGCATTCCCACCAGCAGTGGATGAGAGTGCCTTTTGTACCGCATACCCGCCAGCAGAGACTGTTCCCACTATTTTTGATGTGAGCCATTCTCACTGGTGTGAGTTGGTACCTCATTGTTGTTTGATTTGAATTTCTCTGATGATAAGTGAAGTTGAGCATGTTTTCATGTGTTTGTTGATCATCTTTCTGTCTTCTTCAGAGAAATGTCTATTCATTTCCTCTTCCCATTTTTATGGCTTTATTTGGTTTTGGGGGACTCAGCTTTTTGAGAGCTTTGTATATTCTGGTTATCAGCCCTTTATCTGATATGTTGAGTGAAAAGATTTTTTCCCAGTTGGTTAACTGTCTTCTTGCATTAAGGAGGGTTTCTTTTGCCATGCAGAAGTTTTTTAGTTTGATGTAGTCCCATTTGTTTATGTTTGGTGCTAAGGTTCTTGCCATTGGTGCTCCATCCTCGAAGACTTTTTCATATCTTCTTTTTACAGTCAATCTTGATCTTTGTGTTTCTAATGATCCTCATATTTTTGCAAGCTCGATTTATATCCTAAGGCATGATCTATTCTGGAGAAGGTTCCATGTGCACTTGAGAAGAATTTATATTCTGCTCTCTGGGTTGGAGGCCTCTATATAAGTCCATTAGACCTAGTTTTTCTAATTTCTCATTTAGGGCTTTTATATCTTTGCTAGTTTTCGTCTTGTGGATCTGTCCAGTGGTGAAAGAGGTGTATTGAGATTCCCTACTACTATCACATTTCCTTCCATAAGTTTCTCCAGGTTTGCAAACAAATTCCTTATGTATTTTGCTGGCTCTGCATTTAGTGCATAAATGTTGACTAGAGTTAGTACTTCTTGGTCTAGTGTTCCTCTGATCAGTAGGCAGTGACCATCTTTGTCTCTAATCACTTTCTTCATGTTGAATGCAATGGCTGCACCGGCTTTATTTTGTTTTCCACTGGATTGAATAATTGATTTCCATCCTTTTATTCTTATCCTGTGTCTATCCTGCATTTGTAGGTGCGTTTCTTGCAGGCAACAGAAATCCGGTTTTTGTTTTCTGATCCAACTCTCTACTATGTGTTTTTGATGGGTGAATTTAGTTCGTTGGCATTTTAGGAGATTATTGACATATAGGGCTGTTATGCAGTTGTACCGAGTAGGGTGGTTGTTGTTACAATTGGGTGTTAGGATTGTGCAAGTCATCTCTGTGTAGTTCATTTAGGTTTGAATTTGTTAGTGAAAATAGCATGAGTTCTTTCTTGTCTGAGAATGTTTTTAGTCTTTTCTACCATGTGAATGAGAGTTTTGCTGGGTAGTGACTCTAGGTTGGAAGTTTCCTTCAGTAGTTTAAATATATTGTTCCATTGTCTTGTTTGGATTGTTTCCTATGGGGGATCTGGTTTAATTCTTATGTTCCTTCCTTTGTACTTGAGGGTTTTTTTCTACCTTATTGCTTTAAAGAATTCATCTTCCTCTTTGTTTTTGCCATTTGGATTACTATATGTCTTGATGTTGGTTTATTAGGGTCTATTTTATTAGGGACCCTTTTTATGTCTTGAATTTGCACTGGACCCTCTTTCAAGAGGATGGGAAAGTTTTCTGCTATTATTTCCCTGACTACTTGTTTCCCCCCTTTCCCTATTTCCTTCTCCTTTGTATTCCTATAATCCATAGATTATTTTTCTTTGTTCATTAAATACCTAACATTTTCCTCCAATGCTTTACTTATTTCCTTGTTGACTTCTTTGACATTTTTGTCTTGTATTTTTTCTTCAAGTTCCTCTATGCAATTCTCCAACTGTGTAATTCTCCTATTATGACTTGCTAAACACTTTTTATTTCCTTTAATTCCATTTCTACGGATTCTCTCATATTCTGTAAAAGTTCTTCTTTGAGTTGGTTGATTTGTTCATAAATATATTTCTTGAACTCATTGAGTAGTTATTCCTTAATTTCCATTGCTATGGCTTTCGTTGCCAATTTTTGTTCTTCATTTATTGGGCTCATGCATTTTGGTGGGCTTGGAAACTTGCTAGATTTTTTCTCTATACCCCTGGCTGCTATTTTCTTCCTTTGTTTACTTATATTTCTTTGCATTTGATTTTCAGAGCATTTTGCCCTTTGGTTTTGGCTCTACTTTATCCTCGTGGTGTGGAACTTGGTCCCTTCTTTGGAATGCTTCCTCCTAACCAGGGATTATGATGACAATTGCAGAGTTATGGCCCCGCTCTCTGGTCTATTCCCTCCTGATATCTGTGAGAAAGAACAGTATTGCCCCTTGCCAGCAATCTCCAGTGTTCATAATGGTGGCATCTGCACTGGTAATTCACTCTCATGTCTCCTTCCTATATCTGTGAGGAGGTAGAGAATTGCCGTCCAAGCTGCAGCCCACAAGCTCCCACAATGGTGGTCTCTGTACTGGTAATCTGCCCTCACTTCTTCATATACCTCTCAGGAGGTGCAGTCGCCCTCCAAGTCACAGTTCACAAGCGCCCACAATGGTGGCCTTCATGCTGGCAATTCGCCCTCACTTCTCCTTCTTATACCTCTGAGGAGGTGCAGAGTTGCCCTCTAAGCTATAGCCCACAAGCACCCACAATGGTGGCCTCCAGGCTGGCAATCCGCACTCACTTCTCCTTCCTATACCTCTGAAGAGGTGCAGAGTCACCCTCCTAGATGTAGCCCACAATGGCGGCCTCTGTGCTGGTAATATTCCCTCACTTCTCTTTCCTATACCTGTCTATATCACACGCACACACACACATATATACATACAAATACATACACAAATTCATACAAATTGTGAGAATATTAGAGTATGAACACAAGATCATCTGTGTTCACACATATATATATACATACAAATACATACACAAATTCATACAAGTTGTGAGAATATTAGAGTATGAACACGAGATCATCTGGGATTAAATCTAGGCATTAACATCTATAAGTCATCTTCTCTACAAATTGAACCACATCCCTACCTTCCTCCTGCTCCTTTCTTTTCTTGTCTTCTTTGTTATGCTCTTTTGTCTTCTTTCTCATCTTCCTCCTCTTCTTCTTCCTCATTCTCTTATTTTTCTTTGTTCATTAGATACCTAACATTTTCCTCCAATGCTTTACTTCTTATTTCCTTATTAGCTTCTTTGACATTTTTGGTTTGTATTTTGTCTTCAAGTTCCTCTATGCAATTCTCAATCTAGATGTACTTCTAACAAAGTATTATTCTGAATTAAATGAAAACCAGTTATTCCAGCACCAGAAGCACTTAAAGTCATGTTATCAGTTAGTTTTCATGCTATTATTTTTATAAAAACTTAACTAACTTTAACTTCTCCATGAAAATACTTCTTTTTATTTTTTAAATTTTTATTGTTTGTAAAAATTTTTACTTTTTATTTACTAAATACCTTCTTTAAGCACTAAAGCTAGAAAATTGTTTATGACTGAGTTTCCGTAATAGAATGTACAACATCCTACATCAGTACACTTTTCCTGTCATGAGTGTCCCAATTTATCTCCCCACCCAATCCCCAATCTTTGGGGCAAACATTTTGCTTCTCTCTTTTTACTTTTTTTGTTTTGTTTTGGGGCCACACCCGGTGACCCTCAGGGTCTACTCCTGGCTATGCACTCAGAAATCGCTCCTGGCTGGGCATCATAGGGGACACTGGGAAATCAAACCACAGCCCATCCTAGGCTAGTGTGCATAAGTC
Organism: Crocidura indochinensis; assembly: GCA_004027635.1. Classification (NCBI taxonomy): domain Eukaryota; kingdom Metazoa; phylum Chordata; class Mammalia; order Eulipotyphla; family Soricidae; genus Crocidura; species Crocidura indochinensis. The sequence continues at coordinate 22,659 of PVKC010009641.1, read as the reverse complement.
AAATGCCTTACCACTTGCACAACCACTCCCTCCCTCTTTTTTTTCTTTTTAAACTGTGATTTATACTATTGTTAATGAAGGAGTACATTGTATGTCACTTTATCTTCTTTCAGTTCTTGTCCTGAGTGATCAGTTACTATTGTCATTGTCATAGTGGACACTTCTCTACACTAACTGCATTTACAACTCTTTGTTGAAAGCTTTCTACAATGCATTGTTCCTCTTGGTCTCTGCATATTTTGTTTTAGTTATTGTAGTGAGTAATATTCATATGCAGTTTAAACAGAAAACAAGATGATAAATTTAAATATGTATAGATAGTCCAATTTGTTATAAACTTAAAATGTGAACAATCAACATAAGCAGGTTACATACTCATTATCTCACAAAAATGAGTTTTTGTGGTGTTATCATGTCATTTCCCTCAAATGTTATGGTGTCTTTATTTTGCTTAGTTAGTTCACAGAGCAGATTTTTATCTAGAAGCAGTCTCACTTTTTATTTTCATTTATTTTTCTAAATATTGAGCCTATACAACTAAGAGTTCATTCCATAAATGTAAAGTTCTGTCTGTTTTCCCTAGTATAATCTACAGGTATAAGTTTTACCTGAATGTCTTTATTATTTAAAAAACTTAAATTGGGGATATGCCAGGTTGTGCTCAAGTACTGGAAATTCTTGGTCATCTGGGTTTTGGTCCAAGGAAAGGTCAGGAGATGTGCTTCTCAGGTCTTGATAAGGGCCTTCAGAAATGTACCAAGTGTATTCTGGACTTATAGAATTGCAACTAGTGATGCTTGGGAACCTTGTGGTACTAGGGGTTGGCTGATTACAAGATATGTACCTTAACTCTTTAATTATCTCTTCAAATATTGAGGTATTTAATCATTTTGAATAAATCTTAGAATACACAAAATCTGACATAGATTATCCAAAAGACTCATTAATGACTTTGGAAACTAATTCATTTAGGATTCATATTTTAGCACTTGTTTTCAAGCTTGGTTAATATAAATTATCTATCTCATTATTGGAAAAATTTATATTCTGCCATTGGAATAGCAATTAGTTTTCAGAATTATGCAAATGATTTCATAGAAAGGTCTTGAACATGTGTTAAGAAGATATCATCGGGGGCCCGGGAGATAGCATGGAGGTAAGGCGTTTGCCTTTCATGCAAAAGGTCATCGGTTCAAATCCCGGTGCCCCATATGGTCCCCCGTGCCTGCCAGGAGCAATTTCTGAGCATGGAGCCAGGAGTAACCCCTGAGCACTGCCGGGTGTGACCCAAAAAACCAAAAAAAAAAAAAAAAAGATATCATCAGATAAATTAGTCAATTCCATAGCTGTCTATGAGTTCAATATCTATGGGCCTATATGTAAGAGTGGTCAATAGTACACAAAGAAACCTATGCAGACATATTTATTTAGTCATTTAATCCTCATGATGCTCAGAGTTAAATAATTTAAAATCACTCTAGAAGTAGTTTGGTATGCTTCACCAAAACTGCACAAGTGAATAGTTATATAGCCTGGTTAAAAATAAGCATATAATTTTCAATAATCAGTATCTTTGATAGGAAAGGGTTTATGAATTACTGTTTCCAGTAACATAAAACAGATGGTCAAAAAGGATGAAATATGTCTTATATATTCATCTAATGAAGAAGTCATCTTATATTTTATATCTTCATCTAATATATCTTATATCTAAGATATATAAGATATCTTATCTCTTCATCTAATGAAGATGTCAAAATAATTCGAAGATATTGTGGAGGAAAAACATGGCCTAAAGTTCTGAGTCTTATCAACCATCAATTAGATGTATCAAAATTGGAGACAATACATAGGTTGGCATCAACTAGCTATCTTAATAGTGAAGAAATGCATATGGACAATCCTTTTCTATGTCATCTATTATTCTGTTTATCATACTATATAATTAATTGTTTATAATTTTATTATTGTGTATTACATACATTCCTGAGAGTATCATGCACGCCTGAAAATCAAAATCAGTCTTCTATAACTCTAATGAATTCTACAACTATGAGCTATTCACCGAGAGAGATGGGCACATAATTGGAAGAGACTACCTTCTCTTCACAATAAACACTGATTTAGGCTGGAACAACTTTGCATGCTGCATATATACTTCCTGGAACCACATGATCTTTTGGTCATTGACTGAGCAGCTCACAGCACTTCAGTGCATGGCACCAAAAACCAATACTCCCTACACCAAGTAAAAGCACCACTGTCAAGATATCAAGGAAACGTTGAAATCATTAAATTTTGTTTTGTTTGGTTTCGGAATAATAAACATTGGTGTTCAGGTTTTACCTGGAATTACTTTGAGAATAAGATGATACTGATTACTGGAAACTCTGGGTTTCCAGCTTTAAGACAAATGCCTTAACTACTACACAATCTTTAAGTAAAATGTTAAAGAAAATAATTATTTTTCTTATTAAACATTGAAGAATGAAATCATCATGGAGATCTTAATATATTTATTTGGTTTGACTGAAAACAGCTATAAAGTAGCTATTGATGTGCCTAAAGAAATTGGAGTCCATTGTATCTCTTGTTAATTCTTATTTGAAAAAAAAGAATGAATTTATTTGAGAGAAGCTCTTTACCATAAAGTAATTTTTTTCTGCCAAACACATAAAAGCAGTTAATTCTTATTTTTATTTCAGTATAGGTATTATTGCTTTGTAGATCATCATGTTCTAAGAACCATTCAGACAATTTACTCCACTAATTTCAGAGATACAATGAAGTTTGAGGTGTCAGAATAGTTTTAAAATAGAGCTATGTGTTATATTACATATTAATTATGGAGCCCTAGAAGGAGGTGGATGATGGTGAGGGTAGTAAGACCTTTCTCTGCGGGTCCCAGCCACGTGACTGCACTCTTCCCCAGGCAGTGGGCTCAGGGTGTCAACAAGGAAATGATCCAGAGACAGTCAGGTTTCATGAGACATCAACTTTATTAAGGCCCTAGCCACTATGTGTGGCTTTTAACCTTTTAACCTTTTGAGCATGCTCTCATCAGCTGCCCTCACATCTCCCTATTTCTGCCAGTTACCTCTTCTGCTGAATCCTCTCTATCTCCCCCTGAATCTCTCCCTATCTCCTCTCCCGGTGAGCAGAACAGGAAGCTGGAGAGCCCTCTCAGATGTGGTTAGGTCTGCCTCTCATGGAGAGCAAAACAGGAAGTTGGGGGAAGGGAGTAACTTCTACCCCTTCTTTGAAAAACAAAAAGAGCAAAGGTTATTCTTTGTTTTCCTGACTTTCCTTTGGCCAAAATCAGGAACCTTAGTATTCCCAAATGTCACAAATTCTAAAGTGAAAATTTCATAAACATAACTTTATTGCAAAATATACCCTGTAGCTTAAAATTTTCTTAATGTTCATTTACCAACCCTTATCCTGGAAAGTCCTTATTCCTATTAATTTTTATTTAATTCTATTTAGCCAAGCATTTTTTCCTGTTTCTTTCATAACCTTCTCTAAACACAATTACAAGAACATTTATACAGGAAATACATTTTGAAAACAGGCTACTACATTAAAATATAAAGCAAAACATTATGCAATTGGAAACAGTAATTATGGAAAACTATAAAGCACATTTAAATCAGCAAGAAAATGACTTAGATCAAGAGATACACATAAAGCATTAATGCAGGTGACATTTGTATTGCTTCTGACATTTATTTATTCCCAGTTTCTGACAATTTTAATTTATTCTTTCAATTACCAACTTCAGATTTTGTTTCTCTTTTTTAGTTTCTTGAAATGTGCAGTTATTTGTTAGATTTCTTTTTGTCTTTCTGATGTTAGCTTGAACTTCCCCTTAGCATGGCTTTTTCTGTTTGTATTCCATGTAGCTTGATGATTTTGATTAGAAATAAACATTTTAAATTTAAGTAGTTGAACTTTTCCAAAAAATTTTTTTTTGGTTTTTGGGTCATAATTAAGTTTTGTGGTTAATAGCACTGTGATTGTATAGTGTGAGAAAAAGACAATGTGATTCATATTTTATAATTTCATAAATCCATTTTCATGTTTCAGTTGTAGAATATCCAATAGAATGTTTTATTTACACTGAAAAATTAGCATTCAAATTTGGAAAGGAAAAGTTCCTATAAATATCTATTCATTTCAGGTATTACAATTCTTTGAGACTTTTTTCCTTATTGATCTCCTATTTGATTAGTCTGTAGAATGATGAGTGTGCAATTCTGAAGTCTCCCAATATTGTTAACAGTTCCTTTAAATATTTTACTGACCTTTTATTTCAAGGCAAGTTCCTGACCTCCTATACTATCATTACTACCTCTGGCATTCTTTTTTGATCTCATACAAATATGAACATCCCTATTTTTGAATAGTCTTTGCATATCCCTATTTTTGAATAGTCTTGCCTGTATAATTTTTTTCTATCTGATTTTATGCCTATGGTTATAAGTGTTTTTTTCTTCTTTCTTTCTTTTTTTCATTTTTGGGTTTTGGGGCCATGCTCAGTGATACTCAGGGATTACTCCTGGCTATGCATTCAGAAATAGCTCCTGGCTCTGGTACCTTATGGGACACAGGGGATCGATTGAACCCATGTCCATCCTGGGCAGGTGTGTGCAAGGCAAATGCACTGTAACTGTGCTATCTCTCCAGCCCCTGGAAGTTCACTTTAACTATGAACTGGCTTCAGCTACAGCCTTGAATATTCAATTGATCTCTTTAGTTAGATACCACTTCACTTCACTTGCTTTCATATCAAACTTCTTTCTGCATATTAAACCTAGATTTATTTCTAGATTAGAGAATAATTTATATTTAGTAAAGATGTTTGATTACTGGAATGAATGCATTCTCGTTTATTACATTAAGAACTTAAAATTTTTTGCTTAGCCTAAACTTTTAGTAATGCTAGATTGATTAATGAATTATTGATTATTATTTATCATATGATTATAGTTATATTATATGTAATATTAATATCATTGTATATAATTACAATATAATTTTATAGTATTAATAATTATTGATTATTAATGGATTATTCTTAAATATTATATATTCAATCCATTATGTTCATAATTCATTATCAAATTGTCACATTTTTACTGCTACAGAGGACTAGTTTCCTGCCTATTCTTTTTTTGTTTGTTTGTTTTCGTTTTGGGGTCTCACTCAGTAGTGCTCAGGGGTTAATCCTGGCTCCTTGCTCAGAAATTGCACCTGGCAGGCACGGGGGACCATATGGGATGCCAGGATTTGAACCTATGACCTTCTGCATGAAGGACAAATGTCTTACCTCCATGCTATCTCTCTGGCCCTGTGTTCTTGATGTTATTTTTTGTTTCCTTTCCTTCTGGCTCCATAGAATGTAGGATATTTGGATTTCCCTTTCCTTTCCTTTTTTTTTTTGAATTTAAAATTTTAATTATGAGAACGATGATGCAAAGAGGACAAGGTAAGGTTACAGTGGAAGGACTATCGCCCATAAACAGAGTTCACAGAAGAAATCCCCTTGCTGACGCCTAAATATTGAACTTACAGTCAAAGAACATTAAGAAAAATAAGGCAGAACCCATGTACAATTACTTTGTCCATAAGTCCCCAGATTGCAGTACATTATTACATTTCTTAGCAGTACACAAAGCAATCTAAAGCCATGAAATTTGTGTGACTCCTTAAACATTGAAGGCATAGTATATTTTTGTATTTTTCATGCACATGTATATTAGTTTAAGTTAACATCAAGTGTTTAAGGTTTTTTTTAAGGGTTAGAGTCAAAAGAGCACAGTAACAACGGTGTTAGAGTGGCGAATATTGTTTGCATAGCCCTACCAAAATATGGGGGACATGAAAAGGAAAAGCCTTTGTCTAAATACAAGGAGACCGTACCCCTGAAGCTTCCTGGCATAAGACCAACTCTAGACTCCAAGCAAACTAGTTTATTCAATCCAAGTCATTGTCTGTAGTGCCAATACAGTTTTTATTTTTCATGCAGTCTCTTTTGTTGGCATCAGATTTCTTTAATAAATGTCCTGGAATCTGCACATCCTACATTAAAGTTAGGCTGGTGTTGAGTGTCTTCTAGTTTCACCTCACAATCAAAGGACAATGCAGAGAGCCCTGTCCAGTAAGCAGGTCATTGTTGTTAAGTCTTCTCAATGTTAAGGGAAGTCTCTTTTGAGTAGGTTCATGTCAGAGCAGTGGTAGGGTCTTCCCTGGTAGAGGATTGCCTCCAGGTGATGTTATAGACAACCTTGGATGTTTCTTAAATGTCTTCCCTAGATCAGGGATGAATGGAGAATGCCCATTCTTCTGAGGCCTGTGCCAGGTCTTTATGTCAATGTACAGGGCGTAAGGTCCCATTGCACTACAAGATTTGTGTGTTCCCATCACTATTAGATAAGAACTTATTTGCATGTATAGTATTTTCATGTTTTAATGTGCCTATGCAGACAAGAAATAAAGCCAAATGGCGCTATCAGAGTATATGAAGGAGTAAGAACGTCCAATCATACCCATGACTTGATTCAAACATAAGGATTAAATTGAGGGACTCCTTCACCAAATGCCCCATTGAATAGTTAACAAAGATAAGGAAAGATAAAAAAGGGGGGGGGGAGGGAATCACTGTATAAGAAAATATTCAGCAAGAGTTATTGCTGTCAAAGAAAACACACATAAAATGTTGAAAAGATATATGTGTCCATTTTATGCCTTTTGGAGTAGTTGGAGGGGGGTGTTAACTCCAGGATACCACTTTGGTCTGTGACTTAGGACTCTACAGTACTTAAGTTAAAAAGGGTGAATGTGGAGTAATGATGATAGGAGGTGAGAGAGTTAAAGAGAAAAATGATCTAGTGTAGGGGTGTGCGAAAGGGCAGAGTACAAAATGAATATTCTGCATACATAAAATCATAATTCAATGATAGTGAGTACTATTCTGCGTGGTTTTGAAAATATAGACTGGCAAGAGATTACTAGTGACAACCTGCCCCAAGGGACCCACCTCGCTGGCTTGCCCAGGCATGTAGCCTGAGGAAGCCGTGGAGATCTGGAGCAAGGCGGTGGAGGGATTCTGGGGTCACCCAAGTCCCGCACCCCCCCAGGCCTGGTTTCAATGGCTTCTGGCATTGCGGAGGCCTATTGAACCCCATGCTGCTAGAAACTCCCTGCTCCCAGGAAGGAAAGAGATCCTTCAAGAAGCTGGGAGGGCGGAAGTTCAGAGCACCCACCTAGACCTGCCCTAAGGAGCCCAGTGGGGAATGGGGAAAAGCCTAGGGTACCTTCAAACTTTGCCAAGGGACCCACCTAGCTAGCTTGCCCAGGCATATGGCCCGGGGAAATCTGGAGATCTGGAGCAAGGCAGTGGAGAGATGCTGGGGTCACCCAAGTCCCACCCCCCCCCCCCAGGTCTGGTTACAATGGCCTCTGGCATGGAGGAGGCCTGACAAACCCCATGCTGCTAGAAACCCATTTTCCTTTTCTTAATTTGGAAATTTAATATTTCAAGATACTTTGGCCTCAAGAATTTTTTACAATTTAATTTAATGTAAGTCCAAGCTGTATCAAAAATTTCACTGTTTAATTCTACAATTTTAGTTTTTACAATTTAGAAAGGATTCTGAAAATGGGTTCTATTTTCATAGCTGCATCTATTAATAATTGCCTCAATAATGTGTTTGAAACTTAAAAATAACTTGATTCGGGGCCGGGCGGTGACGCTGAAGGTAAGGTGCCTGCCTTACCGCGCTAGCCTTGGACGGACCGCGGTTCGATCCCCCGTGCCCCATATGGTCCCCCAGGCCAGCCAGGGGCGACTTCTGAGAGCATAGCCAGGAGTAACCCCTGAGCGTCACTGGGTGTGGCCCAAAAACCAAAAACCAAAAAAAAAAAAAAAAAAAAAATAACTTGATTCTTAATAAGTTTTAAGAATGTATTTTTTAAATTACAGATGCTTTTAGGCTTCGCATTTATTTTTTTAAATACTAACATCACAATGTAACTTGCATAATTAAGTAGCTGTATGCAAATATAGAATAATATTGCAATAAATATAATATCTTACTACTTTATATTACATAATGGTTTTATCAATCTATTATTTTATGTACAAATGTTCACTTGACTAATGTTGAAATTTATTTGCAATAGAATGCATATCTTTTCTAGTTTTCTTATTTAAATAGATGTTGATCATTTTCCTTGTCTTTGTATATAACAATTCCAAATTTTTGTTGCTCTTTTAAAGAAAATTATGTTATAAAATATTTACAAATTCAGGTTTACTTTCATTTTTAATGACCTGTACAATCTTTTAGACACATGAAAATGTCACTTATAACGCTTAATTCACAAGAATGTAACACATTGGGATTCTTATATTTACTATCATTGAAATGATAGTCTAGATAAATGACAGTGATATTTTAAAATAATCATTTATTTTGCTCCTAAAATATTATACTAATTAAAAACATTACATTTGTCAAATTTTAAAGAGTTTAACTTGTAAGCTCATATGTATCCTAATTAAATATTTATACAATACTATTTAAAAAACTTAAAATTCTGCATTTCTAGAAATGATACAGTAAAAGATTTTGACAACAGAATTTCTAGTAAAAATAATAATGTAATAAAATACTTCAACTGCGTTGGTATTGGTAATATAATCTGAAAATAGATACAAGGCAAAACAGAGAAAAATAAGATTAAAAGTGCAGCAGTGTAATTCTTTTTTTCCTTCATACATTTTAGAATGACATTATTTGTTTGATGTAAAGAAAACTCTGTGGATCATGTTCTTAAAGGCCTGTTTCACTTGCTGGTTTCTTAGGCTATAGATGAAAGGATTTAATAAGGGGGCAACTGAGGTATTAAGCACAGCTATTCCTTTGCTTAAAGTCACTCTATCATTTGCTGATGGTTTTATGTACATGAAAATGCAGCTACCATACGAAATGGAAACCACAATCATGTGGGAAGAACAGGTTGAAAAAGCTTTTGTCCTTTGCTGAGCAGAAGGGAATTTAAGAATTGTCTTGATGATATAACCATAGGAGAGAATGACTAAAAACAATGTGACCATTAGAGTCACCACAGCCAGGCAAAAGGACATTAACTCTAGAAAATGTGTATCTGAGCAAGATATCTGCAGTATTGGAGAAGAATCACAAATAAAATGATCAATGACATTGGAATCACAGAATTCCAATTTGAGCCCCATAATTACTGGAGGAAAAATGATCAGGAAAGCAGTTACCCAGGAGCTGATCACAAGTTGATAGCAAACTCTGTTGCTCATGATGGTTGTGTAATGTAAAGGTTTACAAATAGCCACATAGCGATCATAGGACATAGCTGCTAGGAGGTAAAATTCAGTTACACCTAAAAAGATAAAAAAAAATAACTGAGTCATACAACTCATGTAGGAAATAGTTCTGTCCTTTGTCACAAGACTCACCAAGAACCTTGGAATACATACAGTTGTAAATGAGATTTCCAAAAATGAAAAATTTCGTAAGAAGAAATACATTGGTGTCTTAAGGTGGGAATCTGATAGAGTAAGAATGATGATGGTTAGGTTTCCTGTAACACTCAGCATATAGGTGAAGAATAGAAAGAGAAAAATTAGAGTCTGAAATGTAGGGTTATCTGTCAGACCTAAAAGAATGAACTCTGTATGCATTGAATAGTTTCTCATGTCTCTGGTGATTTTAATTAAAGATAGTTAAAAATGGTTGAGGAAAAATAGAATGGCAATATCAGCCTTTTCAGTCACTAAGAAAAAAACAAAAATAGGAGAAAAAAAATAGCTACTTTTCATTGACTACCAGCAATATGATAGACAATGTGTTTGGAGATTTATATCATTAAAATATCTCTAATAGGCCTCTTGAGTGGAATAATAGTATTTCCAACTTTGAGAGAAGGAAATTCATATTATTTTATATTTACTCTGGCATATAGCTAAAGCTTTAACAAGATCAAATGCCCAAATACAATCTAAACAATCCATATGAATTCTTAGATGATTCCGAAATAGCTAACTTTTTATAAGATTTAAAAATTATAGCTGAGATTTGAAGCATCATGTTAGTTGGATATTGAAAATTCCATTAACTATATTATTTTACTGTTTCTCTTTCAACTTATTTAAATTTCTGGACCACATCCAGCTGTGTTCAGTGTTTACTCCTGGCTGTGTGTCAGGGATCACTCTTGGCAGGACCTGGAGGGTCATATGAGATGCTAGAGCTTGACCTATGACCTATGATCAACCATATGCTAAACAAAAGCCCTACTCTCAATCCTGTTTCTCCAGATTCAATAACATTTTTGTTTTGAACATTACTAAGCAAAAACCCATCACAAGATCAGACTTGACTATACAGATTGATTTTGGACAAGGGCACACAACTAGAGACCCCTAAAACACAAAAATGTTTAAAAATGCCACAGTATATATTATTGCTTCATAAAGACAATGAAAAATAAAAATATGGTTCTAAATTTATGCTACTTATTGCAAGTCAGAAAGTTATAGATGTCATCTAAAAATCATAGTATATGATTACAATAACTTAGAGCTATAAAGATGCTTCATAAATAATATTTTGGGGAGGTTGGGCTACACCCAGTGACACTCAGAGGTTACTCCAGGCTATGCCCTCAGAAATAGCTCCTGGTTTGGGGACCATATGGGACACCGGGGATCAAACCGAGGTCCGTCCTGGATCAGTTGCATGCAAGACAAATGTCCTACTGCTGCACTACTGCTCAGGCCCCCATAAATAATCTTGTTTAATCTTGTAGAAAGGTGTAATTTTATATAAAATTAAGGAAGATGATTATCCAAATTTTATTTTTAAGATTGTATTGTTATAAAAATTATTCATGTTATAGCATGTATATGTAAGACAAATTTTATATAGCTAAAATTAAGAGTTAATTATTTTATAAATTGGTACAATTTTATTATTTTATTATTTTGTCACTAAACCTATATTTTAAGCAATGTATTTAATACCTTAACAGATTTTAGAGTCTTTTTTTCTATTATTGTTAAGAACTTTTGTTGTACTCTTTCCATTTCTGTTCCTCCTCTTCATCTCTTCAGAATATTTTGTCAATTTGTGAAACAGTGGACACTTTTCATATGGATTTTGTTATAAATACAACTCCTAAGAGAGAACAAAAAACACTACATCACAAACAAATAACATATTTTTATTGAAATGTCAGTATTAACTGTAGTAGTAACTATCAGTGGTTGAATGCAGGGCATTACATATATAAGGCCTGTGTTATATCACTGATTTATATATCTGGAAATTCCTAAGAATACTTTTATTATTATGCTGGAGTGATAGTATAACAGTAGGGGGTTTGCCTGGAGCTCTGCCAAACCAGGACGGACCGTGGTTTGATCTCTGACATCTCATATAGTCTCTGATCCTGCCATAAGCAATTTCTGAGTGCAGAGCCAGGAGTAAATCCTGAGTGCCACCAGGTGTGGCCCCCAAAAAACACACAACCAACAACAAACAAAGAAACAAAAAACAAAAAAGAATTTTATTATTAAGCTTTGGACTGCTGATGATAACTCTTTTTACTGACATGGTGATTCTTTGTGTACTAAAATTTACCATATTTCTACAATTTTCATTTTCTTAAATTCCATGTTTATATTTCCATGTCAAAATTCTTTTCATCAGAGAACAATTATTTGTTGTATCCTTAGTAATTTTCATCTAATCTGATTTAAAGAGTATTTATATTTACATATAACTTCTCTGAATAATTCCATAATTTATAGATCAAAGTGATAAAAGATGACAGTAGTTCATAGTATATTCTTAGTCCACTGTTGTTGGGTTTTTTTGCATGTTAAAAGAAGATAATGTTTTGCATGTAGAAACCCATATTTGATTACCAGCATCCCATATTGTCCCCTAAGCACAACCACCAAAATTAATTTCTGAGCAGAGAGCTAGGAATAACCTGTGAGAATCCCTGAGGGTAGCCCAACCTCCCCAAAATAAATAAGATAAAACACTATATTTTATTTACTTATTATTTTCTTATGAGAGTCTTCTTAATTAATATATAATTATTATATACATATATATTTTTTAGGGGGAGGCATACCTGGTGTTGCTATATGCTCCTACTTCAGTATTCCAGGTCACTCCAGGAAACCATGTTGTGCTTCAGATCAAACCTAACTCTCCTGTTCACAGAGCTTTCCCTCTCTCTGAGTTATCTCTCTGACTCCATACTTCATTCACTTTAAATAAAAAATAGAAAAATTTCTCAAGAAAGATGTAATAGCAGAGAAAATTACTAGACTATAATAATGGATGGTAATGCAGCAAATCTTTTTTTCAGAAGATTAACACATCATAGCTTTTTTCCATATAGCAATATTTTAATTTATATAATTAAGAGTGAACATATTTTAGTGAATTTTATTTATGTATGCTTTTTACACATCTTATGTTTCATATAGAGTAAATTTAAATTATTAACTAAAACAATAAGACTACTTACACTGTCTTTTATTTTCATAAATTTATCTTAAAATTTAAAGTAAATAATTCCATCTATAAAAACTTACCTTTAAATATTTTACTGCATTTTCTTCTATAATGTGAAATGGATAATCAAGGAACAAGTAAATTATTATTTATGTATTCACAGTTATAAAATATTTCATTAAAAAAGAAAGAAAAATTACTTTTAAATTTTAAATCAATAATATTTTATGTGTTTCTATAAACTTTTCTCTCTTGACTTACTCATGTGCAAATTTGAATTTATACCAAATTTCTGTTAGCATATAGTAGAAGCTACTTATAATACAATAAGGAAAAGTCCTTAGTATTTTTATAATCAAATGGTAACATATTTGTTATTAGCATAATTCTAAATTTATCATACTTGAAGCTTAAAAGTAAAATATACTCAGGAATAATAAATAAAATAATATCCTCCAAGTACGAGGTATTTATTATTTTTACTGGATAAAATGTTAGCATTTATCAATTAATCCATTCTCAAGGGATTTCATTGGGAAGAAAAGTGAAATGGAAACAACACAAAAGAAAACTTTTCCTTGGGGATTACTGGTGATATTAATTATACACTAAAAAACAAGTTTTACTATGAGAACTGAAATAAGAACTGAAATAAAAAATCAGTAAAGATCACTTAAGAAGAACCAAGTTTTACTATGAGAACTGAAATAAGAACTGAAATAAAAAATCAGTAAAGATCACTTAAGAAGAACCAAGATGATTAACATTTTAAGTTAGCAAATGATAGTAACTTATGAGCTGTGATAACATTACTTTTAGTCTTATTGAGGTATTATTTATATTGTAACTCAATATAAACTTGATATTTACTTTAAAAAATCAATATCTAAAATAAATTAATTTTACCATATTTTACAATTTTTTTTATTTTGTTGAGATGGGTTGAAAGTGACTCATTTTGTCTTGTGCTGTGTGATTTTCCAGATAAATTGATTTGGATATCACATATCTTCTTACTTTTTCTAAGAACAGATTGTATAGGCACAAACTGTATAGGAACAGACTGTGTAGGAAAAGTTTGAGTCAAGGACAAAAGTACCAAAGATACAATAAACATTACTGAATGAAATGAGATATAAGACTAGTGATGATGATGAGAGTTATGTCTAATAAGTCTAAACCATTATTTTCCTCCAGTAGTATTACAAAATAAGGAAGCATTCCAGTCAGATTTCATAGTATCTTTAAAAATAAGAATACCGGGGCCGGGTGGTGGCGCTGGAGGTAAGGTGCCTGCCTTGCCTGCGCTAGCCTTGGACGGACCGCGGTTCGATCCCCCGGCTCCCATATGGTCCCCCAAGCCAGGAGCAACTTCTGAGCGCATAGCCAGGAGTAACCCCTGAGCGTCACTGGGTGTGGCCCAATCCCCCCCCCCCCCAAATAAGAATACCACAAGCCATTCCATCTTGAAATATAGAACCTTTTACCAAAGATAGAGTAAAGAAGGTAGGGTGGGAAAAAGACCAGATTAAGAGAAATGTAGACAGTGGTCAAAGATTGAGTAATTTGGTGGGGGTGGAGGGTGAGTGTAGTAAGTTTATATATCATTCTTATTAATATTAGTATGACTCTTACTATATTATAATAAACTAAATAAAATATAAAATATTTAAAATTAAAAGTATCCCATCTGGTCCTACGGGCACCATCTGGGGTTAATTCCCCAGTGCAAATCAATAGTAGCCCATAAACAACTGAACATGTTTTGATTTTTTGGAGGGGTGTTCAGTCTTTAGACTTTTCTAGTGTCATTCCTAACTATATAATAAAATTTTGTTCAGTGAACTGTATTTTTATGGTGATTCCATTTCCATCATTATGTCAAAAATATACAAAACTATTATCAATGTTACTAGAAAAAGGGAACTTTAAATAATTGACCTGGAAATTAAATCCATAGTGATTAATTACTATTAAAGCAGAAATCAATGATAATTTTGGCATGGCAGTCAGGCATGTCTCATTCAATCATAACTACACACTTCAAGATTAAAAATAGTAATGGAGACTCTTAAAAGATCTGTGTCATTGAAAGCAATGAGACACACAAAAATTAGTGAAGAACCATTATCAGTTATGGGGAAGCTTCTTCTGACCTAGATTAAAGAAAAGATTCTGAAACACACCTCTCAAAATTATAGTGACTACAAGCTAAGTGAAAGTTTCCAATGTTGAAAGAAAAACATTACAATATTAAAAGAAAAAGTTGAATCATACTGCAGGTATGGATTTATTGGTAGCTTTAAGTGGTTTGAATGATTCAAAAATGTTTATTCACTACACTGTGTGAGGTTGAAATTGCAGATATAATGAAAGCTAAAAATATTTGAAAAATCTATAAATGCTAATTTGTCTCAAGGACCATATAAGCCCCCAAGAATTTTCCACTCCTCCAAACCCTGTAGTCCTTGTACCTAAAAGTTACAAACTTCCTTTGATAGGGTTTAGTGAGCAGTAGGAATTGAAAGACCTCTAGTATAAAGAATATTAATAAGCACACATTGAAAGTACTTCAGAAATATTAAGTAAGACATGATAGATCCAGTTCCTGTTGTAACTTGCCTTTCTGAACTGCTATATAAACAAAATCGAGACTTTTTTTTATCTTGCAAAATGGCAAGGTTTTTTTTTCTATTTTAAATAACTTTAGACACCATCCTTTCATTGGTGATCTTCACCCCAATATAAGGACATTTATTATTCCAAATTGTAAACTCTATCTCTTTTTCTGTGAAAAACCGTTATGTTTAATAAAAAATACTTAGCATACACCAACATTGGGTGTGGTTTGGTGCCAAAGCAGTAGGAATGAATAGGAGACCCCTGTGGAGCCCCACATTGAGAAGAGGATGAGGAATGTTCTTCTTCAGGCAGAAGAACCCCAAGGCCTTAAACAACGCAAAATCTAGGATGGTTTATGAGAAGAGCAATGATCAAATATGAATCCACTACCAGTCTCTGAATCAGCTGCACCTCTACGGCAGCTCCAATACCAGTACATTTGGACATTGTGCCAATGTCTCTGGAAACCATTCTGGTTTGAAACTCTTGACCCATCAGCTGGAGTAGGAAGAGTTGCAATAGGAAGGATGAAGATACTTAGAGGGAATCTACTGCCTGTTCGGAAGGAAGGCAGACATAGGTCTTTTATAACCTCATACAACTGTTGATCAGAACCTGAATTAGGATCAGTGTCACAGTGGTATGCATTTTTCCAGTCTTCCCTACTACTGTCCAGCTGCCCCTGACCCAACCACAGCTTTGTACATTATTTTTTTTTTTACTTTACTCAACAGATAAGGGGTTATAACAAATTTTAAAGCTTACTATATGGAATAAACTTGCTAAGCTATTCCTGTTACTGAAGAAGATACAATCATCAAAAAGATACACTTATGAAAAGATGACATCTATCACTCATAAAAACTTTTCTTGAGCTTGAAAACATGTCACCAGATAAAGACTGTGCTTTATCTGAAAGAGGATACTTGGAGGTTCAGTTCATCAGGATTTCAAAAGATTTTCCAGGATTTAGGAATATTTAAAAAAACTATACCTAATTATAAACCATTTAGATCTAACACATATAGGTCAATCTACCCAATATCAGGATGCAAATTATGTTCATGTTCACACTGAACACTTTTCAAGATAGACCAAATTTGAAGTCATAAAGCAAGTTCTGTTATAGAAAATTATGCAGTCTGATAAAAGTGAAAGTATAACTCAAAGGAAGAACTCTCCAAATACTTAGAAATTTATTAACACTCAAGTAAAATAATTTCTTAAAATCTTGGGGGCATTTGCCTTGCATTTTAGAAGAATGGTGGTTCAAACCCTGGAACCCCATATGGTCCCCTGAGCATGCCATTAGTGATTTCTGAGTGTAGAACCAGGAGTAACTCCTGAGCACTGCCTGTGTGACCCAAAAACCAAAAAAAAAATCTGTCATGAACTATAAAGTTTTGAAATTGCAAGTAATTTTGAAACAAAAATAAATATATATAAATATGCTGTATACTACTGGAAGATGTCTTTCATTTCAATGTAATGGTATGTTTTGCCTATATCTAACTATATACTTATGGTTTAACATATGATTTCAAGGTAATTAATAAATTTTTATTTGACTTTTGTGTAGGCACCAAAGAGAGATCTCAGTTCATTTTCTGCATGTAATTAACCAGTTTTCCCATTACCACATATTGAAGAGGCTTTTATTTATCCACTTCGTATTTTTTGCCCATTTGTTCATGCTTATTGATGATATATTTGAGGAGCATCTCAGAATATTCAAGTTTATTCTATAATCTGAGGGTCAGTTATTATTCCAACATAATGTTATTTTGATAAATATTGTTTTATAGAACAGTTTTAAGTTGGGAAGTGTGAAGTTCCTCATGTTTTCCCCAAGAATTTCTTTAGTTATCCATGTAGAATTTTTTTTGTGGTTTTTGGGTCACACCCGGCAGTGCTCAGGGGTTACTCCTGGCTCCATGCTCAGAAATTGCTCCTGACAGGCACAGGGGACCATATGGGGCACCAGGATTCAAACCGATGACCTTTTGCATGAAAGGCAAATGCCTTACCTCCATGCTATCTCCTGGGCCCCCGAATTTTTATTCCATATAAATTTGAAGCACGTTTGATACATTTATTTTAAAAAATCATGAGATCTTTGCAGGGATTACATTAGATCTGTACAATTCTTTGGTAATCACTTCCATTTTGATGATGCTAATCTTCCCAGTCATAAAGTGCATGTGTTTCCATTTTCTTCTGTCCTGTTTAAATTTTGAAACAGTGTTTTATATAGTTATTTGTATAGACCTCTTCAGTTAAATTTACTCCAAAGTGCTTGATTTTCTGAGGCATATTTTTATATATTTATTTTTATATTTTATTATTTATATATAAATAGGCCATAGATTTGTCTACTAATTTTGTAGTCTGCCAATTTATTATATAAATTTATTGTTTTGAGGAGACTTTGTGTAGAGTCTTTAGTATTTTGTAAATATAATCATGCCATCTGCAAACAGTGAAATCTTTAGTTCTTTCTTTTCTATTTGAATGTCTTTGATATATTTTACGTGGCCAATTTCTATGGAATTTACTTCTAGTACTATATTGAATAAAAGTGGTGAGTGGTTGGGACCAATATGAACAATCCTAGCCTAGGCCTTGGCCTAAGATTCATACAAAAACCAAGATCTCTAATTCCAGAGATCTGACTAACAACCACAACTGAGCAGAACTTCTGGAACCATAATGAAAGACTCTATCCTAGGCTTTGGCTTAGGATCTGAGCAAAAACCAAGACGACTAATTACAAAAGACTAATTACAACAACAGTGATGGAACAGAACTTCTAGAACTGTAAAGGAAGACTCTGTCCTAGGCTGCATCCTATGACCTATGCAAATACAAAGATCTGTAGCTACAAAGGCCTGAAACTATCATTCACAACTGTGTGGAAAATTTCCTGACACAATAGTAAGACCTTGGGGTGTGAAAATGAGCATGTTTGGAGCCTGAGTAGTTCCCATGTCAGTATGCTTCAAGGGCAAAGAAACCTTTTATCTTTTAGGTCAAGGAAATTCCCCAATACTTAACTGCTTATGCAAAAGAAAAAAAAATAAGCACAATGCCACACCATTTTTTTGTTTTCTTCTCTTTTCTATTTTTCTTTCTTTTTATTCTTCTTTTTTATTATTTTATTTTTTTGTTTTTTTTTTTTTGGAGGGGGCACACCCAGCAGTGCTCAGGGGTTACTCCATCTCTCTTCTCAGAAATAGCTCCTGGTAGGCACGGGGGACCATATGGGACACCGGGATTCGAACCAACCACCTTTGGTCCTGGATTGGCTGCTTTCAAGGCAAACGCCACTGTACTATCTCTCTGGACCCTTTTTTACTTTCATTCTCATGGTTGTTTTTAGTAGCTGGGTGCTTTTTTCTTTAATTTTTGTTGTTGTTGTCTTTGTTTCTGTTTTTGTATTGTTTTGTTTTTCTCCTTTTTCCCTTTCTTCTTTTAGATCAATATTCATAAACTCTAGAAGGAAACCTCCCAGTTTTACTTTGTTGTTGTTTTTGTCTCTGCACCAACAGAACCACATAACATAAATCATCTTGTTCTGCCTCATGAATTGAGGTGGGGAAATAAAGGTACCAAGACCAAATGATCAAACAGTCATATGAAAATTTGAGTGGAAATAAAAAATGATCAGACTCAAACACCAAACCCAAAGTCAATGTCAACAGAATCAATACCCACTCTACAACAAGCCATACAGAGTTAACACTAGCAGATGGGAGGGAGGGACAAGAGAGGGATATATGGGATGCATGCTGGAAATAGGGGTGGAGGAAGGAGAACAATTGTGGTGGAAGTGGCCCTGATTTATTGTCACTATGTACCTTAAATATTACTGTTATTATGAAATTTTGTAAGTCACTTTGGTCACAATAAAATGATTTTTAAAAAAGTGGTGAGTGGAAGCAACCTTATCTTGTGTCAGTTCTTAAAGGAAAATATTTTCTTATATTTTCCGATTGAATACAATGTTTGGTATTATCTTGTGATAAATGATTTTGACTATATTGATGATAGTTCATTCAGTTTTCCATTTTACTGATTAACTTTTGATCAAAAACTGGTACTGGACTTCTCAAATGCTTTCTCTGCATCTATTGTTATGATCATAGGATTTTTGTTCATTTTTTTTACTGATATGGTTTATTATATTGATTTGAGTTGCACATAGTAAACCATGCCTGCATCCTTGGAATGGATCCTACTTAGTAATGGTGTATTATATTCTTGATAACTTTTTTAATATATTTGCAGTATTTGTTGAGAATTTTTTGCATCTGTGTTTATCAAGAATATTAGCTATAATTTTCTCTTTTTGTAATGTCTCTAATTTTGATATCAGGTGATGTCATATTCATAGAAACTGTGTTTCTATTTCTTTAATTTCATGCAAGAACCTAAAAAGAATTGGCAGTATTTCCCCCTCTCTAAATTTTTGAAATAGCTAACTAATGAAACCATCTGGATCTGTGTTTTTATTTCTGGGAATCCTTTTGATTATTTCAATTTCCTCAATAATGATTGTCTATTCTGATATTTCAGATCCTCTTCGTTCAACTTTGGGATGTTATAGGGGCCTAAGAATTATAAATTTCTTCCAGCTTTCCTTACTTTGTGGCAAAAAGATTCAAAAGTAATCTCCAACTACCTTTTGAAATGCTGTAGTATTTGTAGTGACCTCACCTTTTTCACTTCTGCTTCTGTTTATTAAGTTTCTCTCTATTTTTGAGTCTTGCTAAAAGTTTATCAATCTTATTTGTTTTTCCAAGAACAAACTCTTGTTTTTATTGTTTATCAATTTCTGCTATAAATTTTATTACTGCCTTCCTCCTACTTGATTTTGTCTCATTTTCTTAGTCATATTCCAATTTCTTAACTTGCGTTATGTATTTAGGCTTTTTATTCATTATTTATGAATACCTGAAAAGCCACAAATTTTCTTTTTTTGCTATGTTCCACAAGTCCTGACAGTTTGTGTCTTCATTTTCATTTATCTACAGAAATCTTTTGATCTCCTCTCTGAACCACTGGTCATTCAGTAGCAAGTTGTTTAATTTCCAGGTGTTAATTTTATTCTTTGTTTCCATTTATAATTCACATTTAAGTGCATCCAATCTCTGTTCTCTTGAATTTATGGAGTTATATTTTGTGGCCTGGAATGTGATCTATCTTGAAGAATGTTCATGTGCGTTGTAGAAGAATGTGTATTAACCATTTGGGATGAAAAGCCCTATTATATCTCCTGTGCCTCTCTTCCATTTCTTCCTCCATAATCAATATCTCCTTCTTGAGTTTTAGTCTGGCTCATTTGTCAAGTGGGGACAGAACAGTACTAAAATATACAATTACTACTTCTGTTCCAAGGTAGGAATTTTTACCTATGTATAGGTATAAATGTATTATATTTATGTAAATTACTTTTGCATTATTTGATATGATAAAACATATTATCCCTAATATTTTCTGATCGTATAATAATAGTTAGTTTTTATATTAAGTCATATATACAACAAGCACAATGGTAACTTATTCCAGGAATAATTTACTTTTAGTTATGGTGTGTAGCCACTTTACTAGACTTTGGCTTATATTTAACAGTTTTTGAGAAACTGGTTTATTATATCCATGATGTATGCAGTTTGATTTAAGAATGAGCACTTTTCAATTTTAAAATTTAGCTTGTTTCCAAATTATTTGAACACAAAATAACTTGACAGCAGAAGAAATATGTTTATACAAGTGCCAACAGAAAATGAAAAAATAAACAAATTGTGGTATATATTCATGAAGAAATATTATTCCGCTCTGGAAAAAAGATAGTCTTACTATTTGCTGAAAAGTGGATGGAATTGAAGTAAGTAATACTAAGTGAAGCAATTAAGATAGTAAAAGTAAAATATCTGTTAATGTCATTCATATATGCAGTACAAAAACTAACAATATTGATAATGTCTAATAAAAGCAAACACTGAGATATAGTCAACAGAATTGCTATAAAAGATGTCACATATAGAGGCAAGGGAGAAAGTTTTTTATGATAATGGTGGAATCTTGGCATTTTGGTGGTTGTCATCTTGTACCATAGTACTAATAAATTAAAAAGCATGTTTATAATCAGATAGTATTAAAGAATGAATAATATTTAGTTTGTGATTGTTTTATTAAAATATAACTTTTTAAATGTTGGAGGCTTTTAAAGAATTACTTATATAAATTCTATATTGGTTTCATTTATACTTCATCATTAAATATATTTTGAATATATGTATCATTATAAACTATTACTAAATAAATGTGAACCATACATAAATACAAAGTGCAATTGTCAATGGACTTTTAAGATAGAAAAAGTTAAAATTTTTGCTCTCTTGGACTGTAGAGATTCCATACCAGGTAGGTCACTTGGCTTGCACAGCACTGACCCAAGTTCAATCCTTGGCATCCCCTGTGGTCTTTTCAATCCACCAGAAGTGATTCCTGAAGTGCAGAGCCAGGAGTAATCCCTGAGTGTTACCAGGTGTGGGGCAAAACCAAAAAAAAAATTGCTTACTTAAGCAAATTTCAAGTACAAATTTGTTTATATATATGTATGGTTTTGGGGAACATCCAGCTGCGCTCAAGGGTTACTACTGATTGGCTCTACACTCAGAAATCGCTCCTGGCAGGCTCCGGGGACTATAGTGCATAATCCTCTCCTTTTCTCTTTTTCCATTGCTTTTTGTTTGTTACATCATTTTCATTCAAATTAGTGGTATCTCATTGCTTAGAACTTCCATTTTTATGACATAAGAGATGTTAAATATCTTTAATAAACTTAAAAATCTGTACTTCTTTTAAAATCATTCAGATGTTCATTTTCCAATAACTGTTCTTTTGTTATGAAGTTTTAAGTTATATTCATCATCCTATGATCATCATAGACTATCTTGTCATTTCTACAATTTACAAGTATTTTGTTTAATTCAATAGATTAGCTTTTCATTTGTCTGTTTATCTTGCTGCATAAATGGATTTTAGTTTAATGTAGTCATTACTTTTTGCTTTATTTGTAATTGCTTTAGTTGTCAAATTAAAAAAATATAAAGACTAATGCTAAGGATCTTAATACTTCTGTTTTTATCTACAAGTTTTATGATGTCTTTAACAATTTCTTAGTACATAGATATTTGGGTTTTATTTTTATGCCTTAATGGTAAACATTCCTTCATTAAAAATGGAAGTGAGGATATTCTTTAATATTTAATTTCATCAGAAGTCACTAAGTTCCTGATATGCACAATATCAAGGTCACTAATTACAGAAGACTAACTTTGACAACCACAACTAGGTAGAACTTTTCCTGGGTCCAAAAGAAAGCTTCAGCCTAGGATTTGAACAAAAACCAGGATCTCTAATTTCAGAGGTCAGTCTTTGACAACTCCAACTGAGTAGA
>PVKC010009640.1:0-26716 GCA_004027635.1 Crocidura indochinensis | reverse complement strand
AAAAAAAAAAAAAGAAAAAGAAATCAAATCATCTAGATTTTAGTTTTGATGGTTTTCCATGGACTACCGTTATAGTTACTGGGAAACAGAGAAGTTGCTCCATTTTGTCACTTGATTAGTGATTTCAATATCACCTACCATTACTCTGTAGTCATTTACTTTGATTATTTGGGGCAACACTTAGTGATGCCCAAGGGTAGTAACTCCTAGCTCTCTGCACTTAGGAATTACTCCTGGTGGGGTTCAAAGAACCAGATAGGATGCTGGGGAATGAATGTAATCCAGGTTAACCTCGTGCAAGGAAAGTGCCCTACCTGCTGAACTATCTCTTCCATCCCTATATCATTTTTTTTTATATATCATTTTTTTGACAGCTCTGATGGATTTGAAAGACTAAGGCCAAGGATGTTAGTTCAATTTGTATAGAGCAAATGCTTTGCATATGTGAAACCTGGATTTGATCCCTAGTGCCACATGTCCCCCTAAACATGGCTGCATGTTGTCCCAGACTCCCTTCAATACCGGGTGTGTTTTTGTCCATAGTTTTTAAAACATCTGATAGGAAGCAACCATGACCATGCAGATGGGTTTCCCAATACTCCAAATCATTGACCCACATCTTTTCCTCAATTGTGGAAAACATACTACATAATCTATGATATAAGAGGCTGTTTACACTTTTCTCTTATTATTTTTACATATTTCTTAAAGTAAACAATTTTCTCTTTTAAAGACTGAGTAGAGGCTCCATGCCTGTTTGTATAATGATTCATCTCTGTTAATTTTATTTTATTTATTTTTTGGCCACACCTGGCTGTGCTCTCAGGGGTTACTCCAGACTCTAAGCTCAGAACTCACTCCTAGCAGGGTTGGGGGACCATACCGGATGCCAGGGATCGAACCCTGGTCTGTCCTGGGTTAGCTGCACACAAGGCAAATGTCCTACCGCTGTACTATCATCCTGGCCCTTCAACTAATTTATTATAACTTCTTTTAGGGGGGGGCGGTCACACCCGGCTATGCTCAGGGGTTACTCCTGGCTCTATGCTCAGAAATCACTCCTGCCAGGCTTGGGGGACCATATGGGACACCCGGATTCAAACCACCGACCCTCTGCATGCAAGGCAAACGCACTACCTCCATGCCATCTCTCCGGCTCCTATTAAAATATTTTTTAACGCAGTCATGGAATTGCAAATTTGTGAAGTACTCTAGAACAGGAGAATAAAAGTCAATGCATCTTCAATTTTTTTTACTCAGCTCAAACTCGTGTGCATCTTCAATTTTTTTTACTCAGCTCAAACTCGTGAGTCATCGGGTTATTTAAAATGGAGATCTTTGGGGATCTAGGGGGGGTAATTCAGTGAAAGAACACTAAACTTGTAAATATAACATGCTGGACTCAGTACCCAGTATCATATACTCACAAAAATGTTCTTTTCAAATAGTTTGCTTATAGCTTTGTTACCTCTTGTCATGTTAGTCCTCATTTCCCTTCCTGTTAGTGAGGACTTTGATCTTTCATCAGCTATAGCTATAAAATAGAGCTTTAAAAAAATAAGCTTTTGGGGCTGGAGAGATGGCATGGAGGTAAAGCGTTTGCCTTGCATGCAGAAGGTTGGTGGTTCGAATCCCGGCATTCCATATGTTCCCCCGAGCCTGCTAGGAGTGATTTCTGAGCATAGTGCCAGGAGTAACCCCTGAGCGCTGCCAGGTGTGACCCAAAAACCAAAAAAAAAAAAAAAAAAAAACCGTTTAACCTGTTCAGCAAGTGGTACATTAGAGGAATAAGAACAATGCCAAATAAGTCCATTGGGAAAGCTGTGCATATTTTGTTTTATATTCTCATACCAGTTTAATTTTCTGACAGGTAACCTGTCTGGTCAGAGTGCAACTTCGGTCTTACACCCCCAACAGACCCTAAATGCTCCTGGAAATATCCCAGAGTCTGGGCAGAATCAGCTGTTACAGCCCCTTAAGCCATCTCCCTCCAGTGACAACCTCTATTCCGCCTTCACTAGTGATGGTGCCATTTCAGTACCAAGCCTTTCTGCTCCAGGTCAAGGTAAGAAATCAAGGCAGCTAACATCTTCCAGAAATGGAAGGTGTTACTATTAGCAGAACAAAAGCAGTCTCTTGGTTGAGGTGGGTGGGGGGCTTAGCTGAACTGTACACAGCCTGTATATATGTTCAAAAGAACAGTGCACTTGTGAATCTTGAGCTAAAAAGAGAAATTGAATAGTGATCAGATGGGCTTATTTCTTCTATCAGATGATTTTTTTTTTTCAAGAAATTACATCTGTGACAAATGATAGCTTAATGACTCATTTTGAAACTGAAAAAAAAATTTTTTTTTTTGTTTTTTTTTTGTTTTTGGGCCATACCCGGTGATGCTCAGGGGTTACTCCTGGCTATTCGCTCAGAAGTCGCTCCTGGCGAACACGGGGGACCATATGGGGAACTGGGGGATCGAACCGTGGTTCGTCCTAGGTTAGCGCAGGCACCTTATCTCCAGCGCCACCGCCTGGCCCCGAAACTGAAAATTTTTAATACTGGAAAGATTTCCTGGACCAAATTCATAGGAGTTTGAGAATTCTGAAAGTTAATGCATTGTTTATCCAACATTATTATAGAGGTAAAAGCTGTTAGTAACATTAGAACAAGAGTTGAAAATAATCTGGGTAGATAAAAATGGTAGCTCAGATAACTGGCATAAGAAAGGTACTTTTGCCACAATATTCTAGAAATAAGAATATCAGAGGAATTACATTCTCTTCACAAGATAAGTTTTCTTATCTGGTAGAATCCGATAAATAGCATGAGTGCCATTGAGAAGGTTTTAGAGTTGTGTAGATGGAGGAAACTGAGGCCTGAAATTCCTTGTGCAATACAACTGACCTTTCCCTAGGCGCTTACTCTTCTGTGTGCCATCTTAGCGCATTTCACCACTCCAGCCTCAAGTTTCTAACATCTTGTAGTTGTGTTCTGTCTCTTCTCTCTGTTCTTCCTGTTTTCCCCTCTCACAGGCTGTGCGAAGTTTAACTGTGCATCTGAGCAGGTGACATTCAAACCTGGTGGCAGGAGGACCCGATTTCTGAGTACGCCCTGCTTGGCTCTTTGTGTGTAACACCTTTACTCCTTCCTCGTCCTTGTTTTCTTGGATCTGATACTCATGCAGTCCATTTTCATTTGTCTATTTGTTTATCATCGACTCAGTGGCATGGCTAAACATTACCCTCAGAAGTTTGGGACTGGATGTTCATTATGATCAGAGATAATGAAATAATAAGTTCATAGACGTTTCAGAATAGCTTCTTGGTAAAACTGCTTGTTAGAGAGCTGTCAGAGTAGACATGATTAATGTAGATTACTGTTATTAAAAATTTATGTTGTGGCCGCAGCAACCTTGGTTCGTATCCGAGTCACGGCACCAAGAAAAAAAAATTTATGAAATTTGAACTCCATATGACAGAAAACATCTTGACTACTGATGCACATAGATCCTGGCAGCAAGTAAAAATTATACCTCTTTCTGTTGCCTTCCCACCCTCCCCCAAGATTAAGTTGAAATCTCAATCTTTTCAGCAAAGCCTAACCATCACTTGAAAAGAACTACAATCTAATTTCATCATTAGAATACCACTACCCTCTAACTCCATAAAAATAGTGATTCAAAAATTTTAGTGTATTCTGAAAAACCCTTTATACTAGTAGGAATCAAAGTCCTGCAAGTTAAAATGACCCTCTAGGGCTGGAACAATAGTACAGTGGGAAAGGCGTTTGCCTTACACAAGGCCAACCCTTCAATCCCTGCCATTTCACATGGTTCCCCAAGTACCCTGAGCACCACTGGGTGTGAACTCCCCCCCCCCCCAAGAAAAAAGATCTTCTAAACATAACTGTTGATATCTCCCAGCTTCTTAAAACAAATACATTTGAAAATATGGGCCCGGAGAGATAGCTCAGTGGCGTTTGCCTTGCAAGCAGCTGATCTAGGACCAAAGGTGGTTGGTTTGAATCCCAGTGTCCCTGTGCCTGCCAGGAGCTATTTCTGAGCAGACAGCCAGGAGTAACCCCTGAGCACCACCTGGTGTGGCCCAAAAACCAAAAAAAGAGAAAAGAAAAGAAAAGAAAAGCAATAGGTCAATGGACTAAAACACATGCTGTGCATGCAGGAGACCCAGGTTTGATCCTGGTATTGCATATGATTTTCTAAGTATTGACTGTGGAGTATGGATCAAGCTACCCACACACTCAAGGAAGATATTGCACAACCACAAGTCACCTGTTCTCTCCAGATTGTCATTACCGTGTCTGAAAAAATTACACTCATCTTGTAGGGTTGTTGAGAAATCACATAATATTGTATACACAAGGGGCTGGAACAATAGCACAGTGGTAGGGTGTCTGCCTTGCATGCGGCTGACCCAGGATGGACCTCAATTTGATCCCCAGTATCCCAAAAGGTCCCCCAAGCCATGAGTGATTTCTGAGCGAATAACCAGGAGTAACCCTTGAGCGTCACCCGGTGTGGCCCATAACCCCCAAAAAGAAATATTGTGTACGCAAAATATAAGTACTTGAAGGCTGGAGAGATGACACAGCAAGTAGGGTGCATTGTTTGCATGAGGCTGACCCAGGTTTAAGCCCTGGCATCCCATATGGTCCCCTGAGCACCACCAAGATTGGTTCTTGTGTGCAGTACCAGGAACCTTGAGCATCACAGGGTGCAACACATATAAAACAATAATGACAAAAAATTAGTTGCTGGTGGGGCCAGAGCCTTGACACAGCTGGCAGGTTTGATCTCCAGCATCCCAGGTGGTCCTCCAGGCCTGCCTGGAGTAATTTCTGAGCTCAGAGCCAGGAGTAATCCCTGAGTGTGTTTGAGTGTGACTCAAACACAAAACAAAATTAGTTGCTTGAGAAACACGTACCATTTCCACCTGGTTACCTTGCTTACAAGTACTAAACTAAAAGATTAGAACAAAGCAAAATTTGAATAAACTTTTATGTTAATGCCACAAACTTCTGATGGGGGTATTAAAGTGCTTTTTTTTTTTTAATGCATGTGCTAAGGCCATCATATTTCTGAATATGGTTTAGAGGTCCTTGAATCTCATCATTTATCATTATTAGTCCAGGGCTATTTAACAGTAAAGAATATGGAAAGCATTACCTGATACGGTCGTTTTCCAAGCATTTTGAATTTTGAGCAATCGAATCAACTTATCTGATTAGACTGGACTAAGTATATTAACATCTTGGCCCTTATATAATAATTTATTTGCCTAGCTAGTAGAAAGATAAAATTCTCATAATAGGAAATCTTAAAATAGTAGTTTTTAAGTAAAGTGTGACATGTCAGCCGGTAAGGAGTCAAAATTGTCTGTGAAGATAGAGAACAGATCCCTTTTTTGTGAAGTCGCCTGTACAGGTACCACTTTAGATTAATTTAGTTCATTCTCACCATACTCTTAAAGATAGATGGCCTTACACTGTTGTTCCATGAAAGTAGTTAGAAATGAGTCTTTTCCCATGTTTTTTGAGTAAAATAAGATATCCTGCCACAGAGGCAGATTAAAGTATGTATGGAAGGAAAAGTGATGCTTGCGGAGTGGAATAGAGAGGTCTTGCAATATTTTGTGCTCTCAAAATAGATAACGGTTTGGAAGCACGGCTTGGCTTAATGCTTTATTTCTGTTCAAGTTGGTTTTTTTTCCCACATAGTTCTAAAGATTTTTTTAAGAGGGGAATGGGATAGAATGTATGTCTAGGATGCGGAAATAGATCCAAATTAACTTAAAATTATAGTATGGGTACTGTATTTCATATTATGTTAGAATTGCTAATGCATTTGATTGAGTGCTTTTTGACAACCCAGCAGGAGAAACAGAAAGTGGGACAGGGTCCATGAGAAGATCGTTTGGGTATTCAAAATTACAGAAATTTGAGAGACCGGAGTTCCCCCACCCCCTCTCCACAACTTTTATGCAAAGAATATCTTTTAGATGAAATGATTGATGTAGAAACTCAACTTCTGTCAGCAAGATAGTCTCCATAGAAATCTATGACGAGGGTGTTCAGGTCATCCAAGACTGTCTCCCCTCCTGCTTTCTCTTGCTGGGCCTTTTTGTGCTGTTTAAGAGATTCTAAATATTTTACACTGATGTTTCTTTATCTTTAACACCTTGCTCTCTCTTTGTGCTTCAGGGAAGATGGTGAAAAAAGTCTGTCCTTGCAACCAGCTCTGTAGTAATTATCTTTTCTTTCTGTTACTTTTGGTCCTTGATTGCAAAGCCTGTTACTCATTAATTCTTTGAAACCTGAAGCTGACACCCTATTCCCAGCTCCGTCTGTCTAGTTTTGCACCCTTTTCTAATGTATCCTTTAACGTGTTTAATCGCTGAACACTGGCTCTCTTCCCAGATTTAGGAATCACCTCTTAACTAGTCCTCAGTGTTAACCCCCTCTGAACCTAGCTCTGTTGTAAGGTGTACGTTAATGATACACTCAGATATATCGAGATCAGAGCTGCCTTTAGGACTCCTCTAGGAGAGGGTCAGCAAATACGTGCCAGCCATGAGTGGTTTTGCCTACTGGAATCGGTTATCAAAACCTTTAAAAGATCCATGCCCTTGAGGCTGAGGTAATAACTTTCACATGCCTTGCGTACGTGAGGCCCCAAAGTCTGTCCTTAATCGCTGCATGCCCTTCAAAGCATTATTGGGTTTAATAATCCTGGTATTCCAGGAGCGGCCCCATGGTCTGCAAACACTGCTAGGGCGTCCTCACCCACTTCAAAAAGGAATGTTCTACATATCTTGATCTAGTGAGAAAGGTCTGCAAGATCAGAGAGAGGACACTATTTTGTGGAGTTTGGCTTCTTAGTTTAGTGGCTTCACCTTAAGGTGGTTCAACAACCCAACAGGCCACCTACAGGGCCAACAAGAAAACTCCATTTGGGCTACTAGGCGGTAAGTTGTGCCTCGTAATAGGCTGTTACTAGAAACTGGTGGTGTCGGGGTTAAGAGGGAAATGTATGAAGAAGAAAAAACCTTTTAATGAATTTTCTATGGTAAAATGGCTCCTTTTTAAGAGCTTAACAAGATTTAAAGGCTATACCCTCTGTATGACGAGCAGAATGATCCGTGTCACAAATACTTTTTGCTTCTCTAAAGAACTAGCTATTTCTATAATCTTTATGGCAAGTCTCTTTTTCCCAGGATCTAATGTCTGGTCTAAAAAGCATGTTGATAAAATCGCCCCCTCTTTAGTGGGAAATCTGTTGAAGAAACCAGAATAAGACTTAAAACTGTGGTTGACTCCCGTATAGTGTAAACACCCACTTTCAGAGTCCAGTATTGTTAGTATAGTTTTAAATTTTCAGATTTGTTATAGAGGGGCCTCACATTATCAGAGGCACCTAGCATGAAACTAGAGAGGACACTCCCAGCATGAGCTTTTGTGAATAAGCAGTGTTCACTTCTATTGAGCTGCTTGTATTTGGCTTTTGACAGCTCTGTTCTCCTGTGATTTGTTTTGTTTTGTTTTGTTTTGTTTTGTTCTTTGGTTAAGCTTATTGAGAGTAATCATTCAAATAGGATGATAATCCTCATGCATGCTATATGCTTACTGCCTGCATACCATCATCACATTACCCATCCTCATAGCTTGTGCTTCCTGTCCCCCGCTGTCTCTCTTGCTAATAGAGAAAGGCTGTTTCTTGTGCTTTTCTATTTTCCACTTGGGTTTTCTCCAGTACAGCGAATTTCTCCTTCCCTTCACAC
This sequence comes from Crocidura indochinensis, assembly GCA_004027635.1. Classification (NCBI taxonomy): domain Eukaryota; kingdom Metazoa; phylum Chordata; class Mammalia; order Eulipotyphla; family Soricidae; genus Crocidura; species Crocidura indochinensis. The sequence continues at coordinate 18,926 of PVKC010009640.1, read as the reverse complement.
TGTATGTGCAATAGCAGTCCCCGTGGCTCAAGCAGGCACCAAACAGTGGGCTGATACACACTCTGCAGAACCAGGCCTTGCCTAGGTGGTCAGAAGCATGTGACCTTCACTCTGCAGCTTAACTTCCGGGTTACCCTTATTCTGGAGCAGACTTGCTTGTGTATGCCATTCCTTAGGTGAGAGAATCTAAACCTCAAATCAGTAGCGGATGGTAAAGGGCTTTTCCGTGGCAGAGTTGCTTCAGGTAGGCTGCTGCACTCTAGAGCTGCTTTGATCTTGAAAGCAGGAAATGACACGCATTTTCGCCCCAGCATTACTTGAAAGTCTTAAATCTTAGAGGCTCACAACTTTCTTTAATAGCTTTTATTCTGCAGCAAGTGTGAGATCCTGTGTAAGAAATTGGGGTGTAAGGGGGGATCAAGCCAGACCATGACTTTTCTCTCCCTCTTCCCTAAATCTTGCCTCCTCGAATCATCTTCAGTGTGCCCTCCAGCAGAGTCGAAATCAGGCAGGATACACTCCTTTCTTTTCAAACCATAGAAATAGAGTTTCTTCATCATAACCTCAAAGCTTTTCCCTCTCCTTTGCACCCTACCTCACCTGAATGTTCCTATTGCTTTCACATGAAAGTGCTTGCTCTTCTTGGATGAGGGGGACAAGGAAATGGGTAAAAATCCTTGGAAAACCAATGGAAACCTTGGTCATCTTCAGGAAAATTGTTTTCCTGGCATTGAAAGGTTGAGTACAACAGAAAGGGTTGTAAACCTATGGGTTGAGTGCTAGCTCGGTGGGCTAGAGCACATGCTTTGCTTGCAGAAGCCCTGAGTTCAATCCCCAGCAGTCCCCTGAGTATTGCCAGGTGTGACTACATAACAGCAAAGACATCCTCCTCATGAGTCATGTTGGTTCTTTATTCATAGACATCTAGAGGAGGGTAAAAGCCTGATTCATTACTCCTAAGTTTATGTTCACAAATTCATGCTAACAGGTACAAAATTTTTGAACCAAGCAAGCTACTACTTTTTATTCCTTTCTCTTAAGGAATGGTTAAAGACTTGACAGTATCCTTATGGTTGGAGGACCCCACTTTTTTCTGGGCCAAGCACTTTTGCATCCTTTTAACTTTGTTTCTTAATCTTGCTTTAATGTGCAAGAAATCTTTCTCTTTTGCCCTGCATTCATTGGTCAACTCTACCTCCCACATCAACATGATGATGGGAATAGAATACTGTCAGTAAATTTTACTACTCTGTAATGCTTTAAACGGGCTGAGAGAAGTTTTACTCTTTGTACTTAGCCATTATCCTGAGTTTTGCCTCATCTGCAGCAGCTCTGAAGAGAATATGTTTTAATTACCCTGTTTTGCCCCAAGCACAATACCTTAGAACCTTCCTTTCTTGCATGGCTTCCCAATTTATTCTCTTCCATTTTGTGGCTTGCTTTTCATCATATTGTGAAGTTTTTCCTATTTCTAAAATCAAATCTAGGCTCCTTTTTAATGGTTGCATTCTTTTTGTTTTGAACTCTAGGGACCAGCAGCACAAACACTGTCGGAGGGACAGTGAACAGCCAAGCTGCCCAAGCTCAGCCCCCTGCAATGACATCCAGCAGGAAGGGCACATTCACAGATGACCTGCACAAGTTGGTGGACAACTGGGCCCGAGATGCCATGAATCTTTCAGGCAGGAGAGGAAGTAAAGGACACATGAATTATGAGGTAATTTTTTTCTTTATTTTCCCAATCTGTTAGCACACTCTGGATCAGAGACAATATAGATTAGCTAGGCTAGTGCTTAATATTTCATGCTGTGACCTTTCATAGCTCCTAACATTTTTGTTCATATAAGTTAGGACTTATTCCTCTGTGCTTAGGGATAACACTTGGAAATGCCCAATAAACCATTTGTGGTGCCCAGTTTGAATCGGGGTTGTCTGTATTGCAAGGCAAGCACCTGCCCTTCTATACTACCCTGGCCCCAACTATTTTAGAAAATCAATACCAGGAGTACCTGTTTAGTTTTCCTTCTCCAAATCTTTGGCTCCCTGTAGGTCAACTCTCTTTCCTTCAATACTCTGAACTGTTTGAAACTTGCCACATATTGATTTGATAAATAGAATCAGTGATTGCTAGTTTTTGTTTTTTTTTGGGGGGGGGGCCATACCTGGTGATGCTCAGGGGCTACTACTCTTGGCTATGAACTCAGAAATCGCTCCTGGCGTGGGATACCAGGGGATTGAACTGAGGTCCATCCTAGGTCAGCCTTGTGCAAGGCAAATGCCGTACTGCTGCAACACCACTCCAGCCCCGAAAGAATCAGTGATTGTGGGATATTTTGTTTTAAGTATTATCTTACTCTGTAAAATCAGGAATTCTAAGTCTAGAATTATATTTAAAGTACCAGGGGCCAGAGAGATAGCACAGTGATAGGATGTCTGCCTTGCACACAGCCGATCCAAGACGGATGGTGGTTCAAATCCCGGTCTCCCATTTGGTCCCCTGTACCTGCCAGAGGCAATTTCTGAGCATGGAGCCAGGAGTGGCCCTTGAGCGCTGCCGGGTGTGACCAAAAAAAAAAAAAGCCAGAAATAATAAAGTATCACCCATTTCACATGCATGAGCATTTTAACCATATCAAACTTTACATGAGGTTGTTCTTTTTGCAGGGCCCTGGAATGGCAAGGAAGTTCTCTGCACCTGGTCAGCTGTGCATCTCCATGACCTCAAATCTGGGTGGCTCTGCCCCCATCTCTGCAGCATCAGCTACCTCTCTAGGTCACTTCACCAAGTCTATGTGCCCCCCACAACAGTACGGTTTTCCACCTCCCCCCTTTGGCCCTCAGTGGAGTGGGACTGGTGGCCCAGCGCCACAGCCACTTGGGCAGTTTCAGCCTGTGGGAACTGCCTCCTTACAGAATTTCAACATCAGCAATTTGCAGAAATCCATCAGCAACCCCCCAGGCTCCAACCTGCGGACCACTTAGTGAGACCTAGAGACATTATCTGAATAGATTTGGGGGCAGGAAATGGAATGCTTAGGGGTGGGGGGGGGGTGGGGGGTGGGAAAGTAGCCTATATACTAACTACTAGTGCTGCATTTAACTGGTTACTTCTTGCCAGAAAGGAATGTTTTTAATACAGCTTAAAGCCCTCAGAATGGAGACTCTTCCCTCCCTTTGCCATTTATTGGAGTGGGACACACAAAAAGGAAACAGCTTTCTTGTGATAGGGCAGCTTTGAACTATGCTTTCCTGTTTATCAATAACCAAAAGTGAGGGCTAGTTAAGATAATTTCATTAGAAAGCTAATGGAGAGCTCAAGGTAAGAAAAAGAATATATCCCATCTGTATTTACAAGTGGGTAGAGCTCTTAAATTTTGGTACTTCCCTTTACACCCTACGCTCCAAGTCCCTTATTCCTTCAAGAATCTAAAGTACAGAAAACGGAAATACAGAATCTCAAGACAGAAAAGACATCATTGGGCTCTCTCCTGCCCTTGCCACATCCTTTTGCCCGCTTTCTCCCTCCCACCCCCATCTCCTCTTATTTTTGGCTCTTTAGAACCCAGTAAAAAAACAAGAAACTGAGGTTTCCCTTCCTTATGATAGGTCATTAGTGCTTTAAGCAAACAATATTAGCAGCTTTGACTGCAGCATTAGCAATTAGGGAAAAATAATTAAGTTCCCTGCGGACATGTAACTTTGCCATCAGTTTTGATGTGGAAACACTGTGATATATAAATGTTGTTGGACAACAGTAGTTTTAAGAGTAAAATATGAAAGATTTAAAAAGTTGGAAAAAAAGCTAGCTCTGTCCTTTACTTATGAGACACTTTAACTTTTTCCTTTGTATTTCCATTGTATTAGATAAATAAATGTGAATGTAAAATTGTATAAATTACTGTACTTGAATACTTCTGTTCTCCCAGTATTGCTTGCTGGATATTTTAGTGCCTTGGACTTCTATTGCTTCTGCCATTAGCATCAACTTCTCATGAGAACCCAGAACAGCAAAGGGCATGCAGTCCATGGTGACTCTAGCAGTGGATTATGCCAAAGGGAAAATGAAAGAGTATTTCTTCAGTCAGACAACAATTTTGTCTAGAGCAGGTGTCAGGTGTATGATGAGCAGAGTGAGAAGTTAAGTTGACATCAGTGGTTGAAAGCAGAAAGTTCTATTTCAGGAACAGTGAAGAGGGTATGGTAACAAAATCAAAAAGATTATGTCTTTTGAAAAGACAAACAGATTATGGGTTGTGTATAAGTGAGCAAAAAGGGAAGACTAAAGAGAACAAATTTGTTCTGAAGATAAGAGATGCCTGGCCTGTGGCTGTCACAAACTTTATCTTTTGAGCTAGGCGTAAACAGATGAGACCTTGAAGAAATGGCTGAATATAAAAGGAAGGGAGAGGGGGTTCTTTAAGATGGAAAATGTGATAGTGAGACGTCACAGATGCAGAAACTTGCTCTATGAAAAAAAATTGATTGCTTTCCTTTGTTGGACATGTACAATACATTTTTCACCGTGGGAATTTATTTTGTGGAAAGTAGACCTACCCATTTCCTATAAAATGTCCCGATGGTTGCAAGATCATATTCTGTTGTGCCACCTTTATTTATAAAATTGCAACTGTTCACATTTTCATGTAAACAAATATTCCCCTTTAATAACTGCAACAAATCAGTATTACTTAGTGCTATGCCTAGTTGTAATGGGCAGTTCTCTTAGTATTTTCAAGAGTTTTCAGGAAATACTTTTCTAATTGGCTATGTTTGAGGTCTCTGTTATCTCTTAAGATCAGGAAAGAAGCTAGGAATCTTCATTTTTTGGGGTGCTTCTTCTCTTGACTCTTGAGTTGGGATATTGACATATTTCCAACCTCTTATCCACCTCACAGCACATCCCAGGAATCAAATTAGGAATCTCTGTGTTGGCTTTTCTATACTGGTTTTCCATCTTTGGCCCTATTTTCTTTATATGAGCCTAGGTCCCACAATACACAGGAAAGCTAAAAGTTTTAGGATGGTAGAAATAAAAAAGCAAGGGTTTCAGACCCTACTTCAAATTCTAGGGGAGATAAAGAAGGATAAAACAAAGATGGTGCCAAGTAAATGAAAAACAGACCACCTAAAACAAATTAACGTACTTTGACCAGTGGATAGAGGAAGCCAAATGCAGTATACCATTTTGTTGTTTTGGTTTAATAACTCGGTGGTCAATACCATTTTGTTATTTTGGTTCAATGACTTTTTGAGGTCTTTTCACTCACACACAAAAGTAAGAACTGGTTTTATTTACTGTTGATTTGTTTTCCCTCCTGTGGATGAAATAACTGAAGCCTAGAGGAATAAACTAGTGCTACTGAACTGTTTAAATTATTTTTGTGTTAATAGTACACTTTGAGTATCTTTTTCCACATTAAAAATATTTCTGAATTATAAATGTTTTCCTTACATTATTTAACAATGTACACTGTTTTAAAAAAAAAACTGAATTTCAAACCTTGGGGGTTTCTCAGCAGCCGTTAATTGTACATTTTGCACTAACTCTGGGTGTTGCGCTTCTTGTAAGATTGCGCTTTGTGCTTCAGTTTGTTACCTTTGTAGACTTATTTAATGAAACCATTCAAATAAACCAAACCTGCTTTTGTTGAGCTGTGAGGTCTCATTTCCAGCAAATTTCTTTTTCTTATTGTCACTCCTTCTGTTTTAATTGTATGTTTTTTAAGTGGTAATTTTGACCTGAGCTATAAAGATCATCCTAAAGAAAAATACTTTTCCCAAAAGAAAAGGTAAGGATGTCAGTTTCAGAAGATGAATATGACCAAATTCCCCCACCAGCACACAAGTAAATGGAAATGCAAAGTAAGTTATTAGGTCTTTATCTTCCATATCCATAGAAATAGTTGACTACCTTCCTGTATCTCTCATCTCCACTGAAAAAAAGAACTGTGAAACAAGACTATAGCCTGTGTTCATACAATAAAACACCACTTAGGACTTTATTCATAGCATGATGAAGCACAACTCAAGAGATACAGGTTTGGCTCTAGAGAACCATTTTAAAGCAAGTCACTCTACATTTGTTTCAGTGCATATAACTTCTGTTTATGTTACAGCATGTTAAATATATAACGTGAAAAAGCAATGAATATCTAATTTAAAATATTGCTGGAACTGGAAAAGTATTACGGGACTAGGCACTTAATTTGCATGTTACTGCCCCTGGCTCAACTCCCTGACATGATTCCCTGAGTAACACCAGGTATGACCCCAAACCAAAAAAGTATTCTGAATTAGTGCATTTGAATCTTTTTTTTTTTTTTTTTTTTTGGTTTTTGGGCCACACCCAGTGACGCTCAGGGGTTACTCCTGGCTATTCGCTCAGAAGTCGCTCCTGGCAGGCACAGGGGACCATATGGGGGATCGAACTGCGGTCCGTCCTAGGTTAGCGCAGGCACCTTATCTCCAGCGCCACCGCCCGGCCCCGTGCATTTGAATCTTAATCATCATTTAAGATTTCACTAGGCCCAACTTTGCTAATGGGGTTCTTGTTCTATTGCTATTGACTGACCAGTTAGTTTCACTGTAGGCCATTTCTTGAAATAATGAAGTTTGCCACATCACTTGAGGCATCCTTTCTTAAAAGTTCTCTGTAAGGGGCCCGGGAGATAGCATGGAGGTAAGGCGTTTGCCTTTCATGCATAAGGTCATCGGTTTGAATCCCGGTCCCCCGTGCCTGCCAGGAGCAATTTCTGAGCATGGAGCCAGGAGTAACCCCTGAGCACTGCCAGGTGTGACCCAAAAACCAAAAAAAAAGTTCTCTGTAGTATTGTAACATGGAATTTTAATCAGTTGGACCATTGTGATAGTACAGCAGGTAGGGGTGTTTGCCCTGCATGCAGCCAACCTGGGTTTAATCTTCAGCATCCCATTTGGTCTCTCAAGGCTGCCAGGAGTGATATCTAAGCACAGAATCTGGTAACCCCTGAGTGCCACTGGGTGTGGTCCAAACACAAAACAAAAAAATAACTTGAAATCAAGGGGCCAGAGAATACAGTGGATAAAGGGCTTGCTTTGTACACAGACAACTTGGGTTCAATCTCTGGCAGCCCATCTGATCCCGAGCACCACCAGGAGTTATTCCTGAGTTCAGAGCCAGGAATAATCCCTGTTCATGACCCTGTTTTTTGTTTCCATTTGATGCTCAGTGGTTACTCCTGGCTAAGCACTCAGAAATTGCCCCTTGCTTGGGGGGACCATATGGGACGCGGGGGGATGGAACCATTGCCTTTCTTTGGCTAGTGCTTGCAAGGCAGACACCTTACCTCTAGCGCCACCTCTCCGGCCCCTATCGTCTCCTTTTTTTTTAATGAAGTCCTTTCATGCCCTGCCATTACTTTGTTTTTGTAATATTGGAAATCAGTATCGCAGTATACTCTCTGTAAGGACTTTTTAGCCACACATGGTGGTGCTAAGGGCACCAGTGCCAGGGTTCAAAACCTGGCCTTGTGCATGCACAGACAGTTCATTTGTGCTTGAGCTATTTCCCTAACCCCAAGAAATCAGAAAATTTTGTCCGTCAAAAAATGTTCCTTAGTTTATGTTTTGATTTGGTTTGGGGGCCATACTCAGCAGTGTTCAGCGGTTACTCCTGACTCTGCACTCAGGAATTACTCCTGGCAGGCTCAAGGGACCATGTGGGATGCCAAATGGACATGGACATCTGGGATTGAACCCAGCTCAGCTGTGTGCAGGGCAAATGCCTACACGCTCTATCACTCCAGCCCCTTGTTCAAAGTTTTTTAGTAGCCTCTGAAATCTTCACTTTTTCTAGCCCCTTAAAATCCTTGAAGTCATCCGTGAGAATTGAAATTGGCTTCTTTAAACTTTTGATCTCGTGAATCATGGAGAATCTCCTTGTACGTCCATCAGGGCTCTGATCAGATGATTTGAACCAGTCAGTGATATTTTCAAAGGGACCTTTCGTTCTGGAGTACTAGAGCTCTATTATTAATCTAAGGTGTAATCATATTATCTAGGCTTTATCATGCAAAGAACATCTTCCACAGTGCTTAAGAGCCTTAGGATTTTCAGAATGGTAAATTAACACTGGCTTCAACTTTAATAAACTGCATTGTGCATTGGTTCCTAGTGGGAATCATCTTCACGTTTGAAACAAAGCCAGGTACTGACTTTCCTTTCTAGCTATTATTTTCTAGATGGCATTTGAAGTCTCATCTACGTTGAAAATCTATTGATTAGCAAAGCTGTCTTCAGTAACCATCAATGACAGCCTTCAATCTTCAGAAGTACTGCAGAGTTGACAGCATTTTCACTTGGTACTTGTAAAGTTAGCAAGTGACTTGTGACATTTCACATTTCTTTTTTAATATTCCACTTGGTGGTTCTCGGGACTTATTCCTGGCTCAGCTTAGGGTTGAGCCCTGGTGGTGCTTTAGAGGCCATGCATAGCACTGGGATGCAACTAGTTTGGAAAGCCTTGGACACAGTAATAGTAACTTGACTACCAATGCTACCCCAAGAACTGTTCCACTTTCTTATTCACATGTTCACTGGCACAGCAATTTTCATTTCTTTGAAGAACTTATCCTAACTTGGAGGAGTGGGGGGCACACTCGGCAGTGCTCGGGTTACTCCTCAGGGGACCATATGGGATACTGGGGATGAACCCAGGTTCAGTGAACGGTCACGTGCAAGGCAAATGCCCTATCATTCTCTGTGCTATCACTTAGGCCCCATTCTTGTATTTCAACTTGGTTAACTGGCCAGGAGGCCTGACTTTTGGCCTATCTTGGCTCTCAGCATTCATTCCTCATTTATAATTGTGTCCAGCTTTTTTTTTTTTTTTTTTTTTGGTTTTTGTGTCACACCCGGCTGTGTTCAGGGGTTACTCCTGGCTCCATGCTCAGAAATCGCTCCTGGCAGGCACGGGGGGGACCATATGGGGCACCGAGATTCGAAACGATGACCTTTTGCATGAAAGGCAAACGCCTTACCTCCATGCTATCTCCCGGGCCCCTGTGTCCAGCTTTTAAAGAAAGAGCAAGTGGCTTCTTAAGGCCTTTTGTAGGTTAATTCATTGACCTCGTTTCAATATTGGTGAGTCAGTAGTGGGAGAGAGCCAGTCAGCAAAGCTCTCCATTTTATATGAGCACACTTGGTGGTTGTTCAAGAGAAAAAGTATAGGTATAGTCAACATGAAAGATCACTGGCCGGGGCCCAGGAGATAGCATGGAGGTAAGACGTTTGCCTTTCATGCAAAAGGTCATCGGTTCGAATCCCGGTGCCCCATATGGTCCCCCGTGGCTACCGGGAGCGATTTCTGAGCATGGAGCCAGGAGTAACCCCTGAGCACTGCCGGGTGTGACCCCAAAAAAAAAAAGAAAGAAAGAAAGATCACTGGCCCTCGATATAATCAAAAGGGAATTAAAAAAAGATTGAAATACTGCAATGAATTGCTAAAATGTGGCAAAGTTATTTAGCATGTGCTCTTGGAAAATAATGTTTGATAGGCTGGATTAGCTTGATGCAGGGGTGCCACACATCTTCAACTTCTAAAACATCTTGCTACGCAGAGAAAAATAAGGTATGCTGTACTCAGGTCAACATTAAAAACATGGAGCCCCCCCACCCCAAATCCTAGAGCCCTAAAAAATATGACAGCAGTCACTTTCATTTTGAGCTGCTATTAAAGTTGATGCTTAGTAGTATGCCATTGTGTCCTAAGGGCTGGTAAGCATTGATGATTCCTAAAATTGTGATCTTTATTTACTATACTGATGCAAGGATAGTGAAGAGCCTCGAGTAAGAGTCAGGATATTGATCTCCCTCAGCACCTCCCCATGACAGTTGTGGCTGAAAGGCCATGATTTTAGCTGCACAGCTCTATCTGTAGTAGGCTCCAGAAGTCAGATCCTCTGAATTTCAGAATCAAGCATGATAAACCCCTGGAAATAAGAGTTGGCTCCCTAGGAGCGATGACCCACAGAAGTAAAACACTTCTGTGACAGTCTACTATTTTGGTCTGAGCCTGGATTAAGATGGATTCAATTTCCTTCTCTTTGTATCCTGGTCTTTCTGATAGGAATCACATTTCCCTGTGGAAATAAAAATAATTCAAGTAGTTAGAATGGATTGATGGAATAAGTAAGAATTTCTGCATTTTCTTAGTTGATCCAAATCTGAACTGAAAACTGTCATAAACAAGACAAATGTTAACCCAATGAGACTTAATAGGAAGACCTCTTAACATGATCATGGGTTTTGTGTGTGTGTGGGGGGGGGGGAGGTGTGGTTTTTGGGTCACACCCGGCAGTGCTCGGGTTACTCCTGGCTCCATGCTCAGAAATTGCTCCTGGCAGGCACAGGGGTCCATATGGGGCACCGGGATTCGAACTGATGACCTTTTGCATGAAAGGCAAACACCTTACCCCCATGCTATCTCCCGGGTCCCGACATGATCATGTTAATTCTTACTACTATTATCAAGCTTAAAAAAATATATACGTCCAGTCAAAATACAAAAGGATTAGGTTGCAGAAGTAGCTCAAAGGGCCTGGGGTACATGCTATGCATGCAGGAGCCCCAGGTTTGATCCTTAGCACCAGCACAGACCTAGACATGTGTACACACATTTCCTGGGTGTGCACTGCCTGCCCCAATGCCAAAGAAAAGCTCTCAAAATTACGTTTTGAGCTGGAGTGATATCACAGCACGCAGACAACCCAATACAGACCCCGGATCCCATACGGTCCTGAGCCTACAGGAGTAGCCCCTGAGCACCACCGGCTGTGGCCCAAAAACCAAAAAATTACTTTCTTAACCATTTTTATTCTTCTAGCTCAATTCTATCCCGGTTGTTAAAATGAACTTTCTTTAAAATTTATGTTTCTGCCTTAAATTTTGGTTTCTGAACACTACCTGTTAAAGGTTGGTGGTGACCTGGGAGATGCCAGGATTCAGATTTTGCTTGTGGATTCTGGTGGCTATTGTGGGTCACCATCGCCTTCTCCATGACAGGTCTGGCAAGGGTCTCGGGTGGTTCTGGACTAGACAAAGGCTTTGCAACACTGTCCCATGTATTTGGAGTCAGATCCCACATTTCAAGAGTGTCTGCAAAAACATCACAGTGGCAGCATCAGTCCCTGAAGCAAATGGAGAAACAGCGGCAAGACCAACTGTGCTGCATCAGTTGAAAAGAAGGGTCAGGGTATGTGGCATCAACAAAAGTATCCTCATGGTCAAAGAGCATGTACAAAGGATGCAGGAAGATCAGGTTTAGTCCTCAGCACTGTATGGGTGCCCTGTGCACAGCCACACAAGGAAAAGAAATGGGGTCAGGCATAGTAGACTGGGTGGGACATCTGCCTTGCACACAGCTAACCCCTGATGCCCCATATGGTCCCCAGAGCCCACCAGGAGTAAGCCCTGAGCACTGGCAAGTATGGTCCCCCCCCCCAAAAAAAAAAGAAAGAAGGCATGTTCTCCTAAAGCTCTGAAAATAGTTGGTCTTGAGATATTCTATGCCCTCAATACCAAACTTGTCTTAGGTGAGGCTGACAAGAGAAGCTGAATGTCTTTCCTAAAGCTCTTAAACAGGCTAAATAAAAAGTGGATGCAAATGAGGGTTTTCATGCCTTTTTAAACGCATTTATAGTTACCAGAACTAGTATACGCCATGGGAACTTGAGAGGCATTTCCTACATGTTTACTGATCTAACACTTAACACATTACTCTACCCTTTAGCCCCCTACCAACCTTCCAAATCTTTCCCTGGGGGCGGTTCTGAAACAGCAGTTACAGGAGTGCTGTGTTTCACTGGAGGCGCCGGCAAAGATTCTATAGTTACTGTAAGAGGAAGAGCAGTCATTAGAGAAAGCAGCTTCACCTGAGAGTCGACAGTTGGTTCCTGAGTCCCACTCGTACCTCTGGACAGTTCTGTATGAGGAACAAAAATTACTGTATTTTTCTTACATGTGTAGTGTATATCCTCCACAAAAGATGAGTTCATCATGTCAAATCTATCAGATGGGTTCGTCTATCCATGTGAAACCAGAGAAGACCTGCCAGAATCCGGCTGAGACGAAGCCCTACCGTCGCTGGCAGGGAGCAGGTTACTCAACCTCTTCTCTGTGGCACAGTTCCCCAGTGCCTCTGTGCCCATCACTCCCACATACCCTGGCCCTTCTTTTCAACCGATGGAGCAGGGAGTTGGTCTTGCTGCTGTTTCTCCATCTGTCTCTCCATTTGTTCCCGGAACTGCTGCTGCAATTGTTTTTGCCGGAGCTTCCGATGGTAGGTGGCTTTGTTCTCCACGGCAGAGTTCAGGCATCTGCAAAAGAACAACAAAACCGGCGTGGAGGCCGAAGGGCCCACAGAGGCCAACCTGTTGGCTCATCATGGAAGTCATCTACATGAAATCAAATGGGAAGGAGAAAAGGGGAACACTCCATACCTGGAGCTGCTGTCCTGATTCCCCTCGATCCCAATGAGAGGATCATCCGAATGACTTGGTCTGCCAGGGGAGATCACGTTTGGTGGTTTTGAGAGGCCCAGAGCCATGTTCTGTCTGCAGCTGCTGAATCTTGCTTTTTCAACAGATGGTTCAAAATCTTGTCTCTTTGCTTTAGTTAAATCTACCTCAAGAGGCAACTAAGGGAAGGAAGAAAAGAGGAGTTGGAGAAACACTGCTTTCAACTGCTCTTCCTTTCTTTCCCTGGATCCTGGAAGCCTCACCCAAGCTGTGGTAACAGGAAAATACCTGAACAGCACTGGCACTAGTCACTAGACAAGGCTGTAAGAATCCTCGTCTTGGGCCAGAGAGACAGCACGGAGGTAAGGCGTTTGCCTTGCATGCTGAAGAACAGTGGTTCGAATCCCGGCATCCCATATGGTCCCCTGAGCCTGCCAGGAGCGGTTTCTGAGTGTAGAGCCAGGAGGAACCCTTGAACGATGCTGGGTGTGACCCAAACCCCCACCCACCCCCCAAAAAAAGAAATAAGCCCTGAGTATCACCATGTGACCCAAAAGCAAACCAAAAATAAAGAGGTAAATTTTATTGTGGGGGGGGGGGGTTGAGTGTTTTGTTTTTGGGGGTCACACCTGGCTGCGCTCACTAGTAATTGCTCCTGGCTCTACGCTCAGAAGTCACTCCTGTCAGGCTAAGAGGACCGATTGGGTTGCCAGTATTTGAACCACGGTCCAACCTGTGTTGGCCGTGTGCAGCACCTTATCCCTGTGCTATCACTCCAGCCCATTTTTGTTTTGGTTTTGGGGCCACACCCAGTGGTGGTAAGGGATTTTTACTCCTGGCTCAGAAATCCTGGCAGGCTCAGGGACCATATGAGATACTGGGGATTGAACTGGGGTCAGTATCATGTTGGTCACATGCAAGGCAAGCACCCAACCACTGTGCTATCATTCCAGCCCCCAATTTTTTTTTATCAAAATAAAATCATTTGGGATGGGATGTGAAGCAATAGATAGTACAATGCCTTGCACACAGCCAACCTATGTTTGATACCTGGTATCCTATAGGGTCATCTGAGCATCTCTAGGTGTGACTAAAATAAATAAATAAATAAATAATGAAATCACTGGGGCAAATATGAACAGGGGGGAAAAATAAGATCGATGATGCTAAGTGGTACTGGCTACACCTTATACACTGATATTTGAGAGTATTAATTAGAGCAACCAGACTGGAAAGTGGAATAATATACAAAAACTAAGCTTTTTTTTTTTTTTGGTTTTTGGGTCACACCCGGCAGTGCTCAGGGGTTACTCCTGGCTCCATGCTCAGAAATTGCTCCTGGCAGGCACGGGGGACCATATGGGGCACCGGGATTCGAACCAATGACCTTTTGCATGAAAGGCAAACGCCTTACCTCCATGCTATCTCCCGGGCCCATTAAGCTTTTTTATCCTCAAACCTAACCCAGTATTTCCCAAGATAAAGTGTTTATGTGTACCAGAAAACATACAAGAATAGTTAATAGGTCATTCAGAATAATGAAAGGCAGAATGAAATTGGATACAGAAATTAATTCAAATGAACTAAACTTTGAATATAAGCCTAAAGCCACAAGACTCCTAGAAGTAAACATGGTAAATTGATCTTTTTTATTTTGGTTTTTGGGTCACACCCAGCGACACTCAGGGGTTACTCTTGGCTCTGCACTCAGAAATTGCTCCTGGCAGGCTCGGGGACCATATGGGATGCTGGGATTTGAACCACCATCCGTCCTGTATTAGCTGCGTGCGAATCTTAACAATGATATTTCTTTGAAAAACCAAAAGCTCGAGTAACAAAAACAAACAAGTAGCACGGTATCATACTCCCAAGCAGTGAAGGAAGCCGCAAAAGCAGAGAAAGGACCTGAGATAAGGAAGGGACCACCCTGGTTCTTATCCCAGGCACGACATATGGCCTCTGAGTACCACCAGGGACCACTCCTCACACAACGAGGTAGGGCAGAAACCCAAAAAGGAAAAGGCAACTTACTGAATGGAGGGAATTCATATGAATCATATTTCTGATAAGAGGTTGCTATCTAAACCTATATAAAGAGGTTTATAGCTGAGTGTGATGAAAAGCATATGCCTCACATGTATGAGGTACTAGGTTTGATCCTGCCACACAAACACAAAAAAATAAAAAGATTGCATCTTTTTTTTTCTTTGGTTTTTCAGGACACACCCATTTGATCCTCAGGGGTTACTCCTGGCTTAGCGCTCAGAAATTGCCCCTGGCTTGGGGGGACCCTATGGGACACCGGGGGATCGGAACTGTGGTCCTTCCTTGGCGAGCACTTGCAAGGCGGACACCTTACCTATAGCGCCACCTCGCTGGCCCCAAGATTGCATCTTTTAATAAAAAAAAATTGTTTTTATTGAATATTTTTTATTTAAAGCGTTGTGATCTACATAAGTTATTCATAGTTAAATTTTTGGCATACAGTGTCTCAGCATCAATCCCACTTCCAGTGTCAACCTCCCTCTACCAATGTTCCTAGCACCCATCCCATCCTAGCACCCTCCCACCCCAGCCTATCATGAATAGGCACCTTTTTGGGGCCAGAGATAGCACAGTGGTAAGGCAGTTGCCTTGCACACGGCTGACCCAGGATGGACTGGGTTTGATTCCCAGCATCCCATATGGTCCCCAGAGCCTGTAAGGAGCGATTTCTGAGTGCAGAACCTGGAGTAACCCTGAGTGCCTCTGGATGTGGCCCCCAGAAAAACCAAACAAACGGATGCCTTTTAAAGTTTGGTTGTTAAAGGGGTCTCGTGATTTCATTTGTTGTTTACTCCATGGTTTGAACAGTTGGTACTATTCTTTCTTTTTTGTGGTTTTTGGGTCACACCCGGCAGCGCTCAGGAGTTACTCCTGGCTCCATGCTCAGAAATTACTCCTGGCAGGTACAGGGGACCATAAGGGGCACCGGGATTCGAACCGATAACCTTTTGCATGAAAGGCAAACACCTTACCTCCATGCTATCTCCCGGGCCCCGGTACTATTCTTTCTTAACATCACCAATGAGGGGCCAAGCAAGGTGGTGCAAGCGGTAGGGCGTTTGCCTTGCATATGCTGACCTAAGACAAGACAGACTGTGGTTCACTATCCCCATATGGTTCCCCAAGCCAGGAGCAATTTCTGAGAACATAGCCAGGAGTAACCCTGAGCATCACCAGGTGTGGACCAAAAAAATCAAAATACCACCAATAAAAAAAAAATTCAATGCAAAGAAAAATGGTGATTGAAGAAAATGGCAAAAAAAATCTAAGGATGAGGCCACAAATTCAGTCCCTGATACTGCCCTACATGCCAAATGCAATGCTGATGCACCTCCATTTGGGACCCCGAGGGCAACAACCAAAACGCTCGGTCCCCAGCAAGCAATGGAAACCAAGTGTGCAATTCCTAGCAAGCACCACGAGCAGAAGAATGGGAGTATCTCAAAGAGAGCAGAGGCCACCGAGAATTAGGGGTTAGAGCACTTTCCTTCTATGATTCCTGGCATCATATGGTCCCCTGAGTACTACCAAGGATCACTACTGAGTGCAGAGGCAGAACAGTCTGCTGGGTGTAACCCACCTCCACCCCTGCATGGTGTACACACACACACACACACACACACACACACACACACACACATGCATTGTAAACAAGTGGCATTATACACACACACACACACACACACACACACACACACATGCATTGTAAACAAGTGGCATTATACTTCTCTCCAGGGACAAACAGAAAAGAAGCAAAGTGGAAAGTGAAAAGTGAGAAGCAAAGTGAATAGACATTTTTCTAGAGACAAGAGATGCAAGAATCAGGTAAATGCCTATCAAAACCACAAGGAAATATCAACTCCCAGTTGTTAGAATGACTAATAAAACAAGATTAAAAAGTAAGTGTTGGGGCCGGAGAGTGTTGCAGGCGATTCCCCCAGCATCCCATATGGTCCCCCCACGCCAGGGGCAATTTCTGAGCGCTTAGCCAGGAGTAACCCCTGAGCATCAAACGGGTATGACTCCCCCCCCCCCAAAAAAAAAGTGTTGGAGCCAGAACAATAGCATATGGGGTAGGGCAATTGTTTTGCACGCAGCCAACTCGAGTTCCATCCCCAGCAATCCCATAGGGTGCCCTGAGCCTGCCAGGACCAATTTCTGAGCACTGTTTGCCACTGGGTGTGGCCCCAAATCAAAAACAACAACAAAAAAAAAAATCATGAGTGATGTACATCTCAGTGACATCAGGCTAAAGGAAAACACAGCTGAACAGGTGAGTGTTCAGTTTCTACAAAGGACAGTAGCCTTCCAAGGAGCTATATGTCCGTCTGAGGCACTGTTCCAGCCACAGGTCTCGCCATGAGATGAGTAACATACGTTATCTTGGCTTCCATTTCTTCATGTGAAAAGGAGGACAGCTGGTTCGTGCTAGTTCTAACATTTAAAGCAGACTGAACTACACATCCCAAAACCCTCTACGTGAACCCAAGTCTTCATCTCTTCCTCCATCCCTAAATACCCAATCCACAACACAAGGAAAATAGTTATCTTCACTGCAACATATCAATCTCTAACATACCTGGCGTGGAAGCTTACTTAGTGCCTTCAGATAGTCTTTGTCCAGAATACAATTTCCAAGTGCATTCCCAAAACTCCTGAGGGTGAGGGGGAAAAGGTGAAAGGGTTGAGAATGACTTTGTAACTATCAAAGAACACACTGTTCAGTAAGTTGCTTGCAGAGGAGAAAACAGATCCCAACACTTATTCAAAAATGGTTTGTTTTTTGGGAGCCGGGAGGTGGCGCAGGAGATAAGGTGCCTGCTGCCTTGCCTGCACTAGCCTAGGACGGATCACGGTTCGATCCCCCGGTTCCCATATGGTCCCCCGTACCTGCCAGGAGCGACTTCTAAGCGCATAGCCAGGAGTAACCCCTGAGCGTCACTGGTTGTGGCCCAAAAACCAAAAAAAATAAAGGTTTGGTTTTTTTTTTTTTTTTTTTGGTTTTTAGGCCACACCTAGTGACACTCAGGGGTACTCCTGGCTATGCGCTCAGAAATCGCTCTTGGTTCATAGGACCATATGAGATGCCAGGGGATCGAACCGCCGTCCATCCTAAGCTAGCTCGGGCAAGGCAGACACCTTACTGCTTGCGCCACCGCTCCGTGAGCATCTAACCTTCTTGCATAAATATTAGTTTCTGAAAATATTTAAGAGTTCTGAGAAAGAGCCTGCAGTTCAACAGTCACTAAGCCCAACCGCTTTCCTCCTGAAATTGCAGAGCAGACGTTTTCCAGAAATATCTCTAAACCCAAATAACCCACAGGGGAAGAAAGCTCTAGAACTAAAGTTATTTACTTCAGATAAGCCCCAGAGTCAACAGTATAAGTTTGGAGCGCCAGGTTTGTACATGTATTTTCATGGTGATCGGGCCTCTTTCAATTCACAAATTTAAAAGAGTGTAGCAAAGTTTTCATAAGTCCCAGGGCAGACCCGGATTTGATTCCCAGAATCCCCTATAATCCTCCGAGCCTGCCAGGAGTAATCTCTGAGTGCAGAACCAAGAACAACTCTGAGTACTGCCGGGTGTGACCCAAATAAACTAAACACACAAAAAAATGGCCACAGAAGACAAAGTTTTCAGAAGGTCACTGTCACATATACATAATGAAATGTTCAGGTATATTCAAAAGAATGAGAAAACCACCTATGTACTCCTATAGAAAGCTCTTTATTAGGGCTGGATAGATAGTATGAAGAGACAGCTTGTATGAAATTATCCCCAGTACCACTTGGTCCCTCAAACACAGCAAAGGGTCACCCTGAGTAGAGTCATTCGCTGCACCACCCAACCACCCAGAACAGGCCTTCAAAATGCATTACCAAGTGGCAGAAGGAGTAGTATAAAATCAAGTACAAAAGAGAGAAATAAGAATTCTACTACAGGGGCCACAGCGATAGTAAAGTGGTTAAGGGCATTTTCCTTGCATGTGGCCAACTTGGGTTTCATCCAGCAGCAGCATTCCATATGGTCCCCCAAGCCCACCAGGAGTGGCTGGGCAGAGATCCAGGAGTGACCCTGATCACCACTGGGCTTAAAAAAAAAAAAAATGCTTAAACTTAAAAAGATTCTAGGGCCCAAAAACAAACAAACAAAAAGAATCTACTACTCAGTTCCAAAAAGGCAGACTTGACACATGAAAGTACTGGGACAGTACTGGGCCAGAGAGATGGCACAGCGGTAGGGCATTTGCCTTGCATACGGCTGACCCAGGAGGGGCCTAGTTCAATTCCTGGCACCCATATGGTCCCACAGCCTGCCAGGGGCAACTTCTGAGTGCAGAGCTAGGAGTGACACCTGAGCACTTTGGCCCCAAAGCCAATCAATCA
>PVKC010009639.1:0-26583 GCA_004027635.1 Crocidura indochinensis | reverse complement strand
TGTGTGTGTGTGTGTGTGTGTGTGTGTGGTTTTTGGGTCACACCCGGCAGTGCTCAGGGGTTACTCCTGGCTCCATGCTCAGAAATTGCTCCTGGCAGGCACGGGGGACCATATGGGGCACCGGGATCTGAAATTATATTTAAGATATTTGTCTCAGGGATTGGAAAGATGATACTTTTTGTTTTTATTTGCTTTGGATGATTTCAGAGTTTACATCTCACACTGTGCACAGGGATCACTCTATGCAGTGCTCAGAGAACCATTTGCACTGCTGGGAATCAAACTCAGGATTACTGTACAAGACTAGCACCTTAGCTCTGCACTATCTCACCAGCTCCTGGAAAGATAATGCTAGGTTTAAAATCTTGTTCACAAGAGAAGCAATTTATGAAAAAAAAATAGTGTAATTTTGTATTAACATAGGAGGATGGTCTTATAAGTATATATTTGGGGGGCATCAAACTTAAACATTTTAAACATTAAACTTAAGCATTAGCTACAAGTGGAACAAAGTTAATAAAGATTTATTTAAAAATGACTCTGTAACCCAGAGCTGACAATTTATTGCAACTGAGATACAAAATTTCTTGAGAAGGACTTGAAAAAATTAAGCTTCCTAAAAAAGTAAAAATATTACTTTCAGTCATATGAAATTATGTCCCAGTTGATGGAAAGTTTCTCTGTCATCATGTGAAATTTTCATTTTGTGGATCCAAAATAACTCAGATATTGGTGATTTGTGTTTATATTCACATTAATTCTTACAGCTAAGAAATATAGATTATCTAACATTACTATTCTTTGTGCATAGTACTTACTATGCTAGAAATTTTCAATTTCTTTTGTTGGAGTAATAAAATCATAAATAAATGGAAGATTGAGTAAATGAGTTTTAATTTGAGTGCGACATTATGCCAGGTACCAGGGGGTCTTCCAGTGATGAGGCTTTATTTATTCTTTTTAAAATTCTTTCCAGATTCCTTGGTATTAACTTGTCACCCCACCCCCATCTTCTGCATAACCTTACCTGTAGATAAGACCTGCCCATTTCTGGGAGGGGTCCTTGGTAGGTAACAAAAGGATTGCCTGAGGGGCAGGAAATAGGATTCAGAGAGGATTCAGCAGGAAGGAGCAGGAGAGGTTGGCAAGATGGAGGGATAGAGATGGGTTGAGATGCTGGGCAGCTGAAGAGAGCATGCTTAAAAAGGTTTAAGATTATAGACCACATGCATATTGGCCAGGGCCGGAATAAAGCTGATGACTCCTGAAACCTGAAATCTGACTGCTGTGAGTCTTTTCCTCGAAGCTACCGTGTACCCTCACACCCAACAGCTGGAGGGAGTTGCAGGTGTGTGGCCCAGGCCGGCAGAGAAAGGCCCCTCCATCCATCCCATCACCATCCACCTCCATCTAGGACTCCATAATTAACTTGTTATTCTACATTAACTTTTTCTGTCATCTGGTCTCTTTGGAAATTAAATTCAGTGTAATATATTCTTTGCAGAATATTCTGCCCCAAATAATCCATTGCTGTCCCCATGAGAAATCTACTTCCTCTCCCTTGAGTTCCATCCCCACTCAACACTCTTTGATATAATATATCTTCCAGTGTCTATTTTATTTATTTCCTGTTTTCAGTAACGTTTAAGATGGAAGGCATCTTGTCTTATTCAATATGAAGCTGTTCTGATAAAGGGAGAGACATGTAGAATGTTTGTAGTCAGTACTTCTGGATTGAGTAAATAGATCATTTGAGGAAATCCTTGGTGATTTGCCATAAACTTATCCAGAAACTAAGCTTGAAGATGGAAGTTCGGAAACTAAAAGATAATATAACCTTGTGCCCAAGTATTGTTGATTTTTTGTGTTTATTTGTTTATTTGAGGGGGAGTGGGAGACACATCTACAGTGCTCAGGGCTTACTTTTGGCTCTGTGCTCAGGGGTACCAGCTGTCTGAGGCATGAATCTATTCAGGTTTTACAAACATTCTATCTGCAGTCTCATCAATGCTAGAGAGAATGTTGACTGGTTTAACCTTTTATGGAAATAATATGAACACCTCAATAAACTAAGAATTGAGCTTCCTCTATATCTGACCCAGCAATTGTACTTTCACAAACCTCTAAGTAGAAAAGACATTTTCATTCCTATATTCATTGTAGAATTGCAAGGAAGTACAGAATTTAATGACTGTTGGATATGATTTAAAAAAGGGGGCTTCATGATACAGTGGGAAACAACATTCATTAGTTCCTTGCTTGATTTTCTTTTGCCACACTCCAGGATGCTCCAGACTCTGTACTGGATCTTTGTACAGGGGTCACTTCTGGCAGGCCTAGGTTACCATTTGGGATGCTGGGGATTGAACCTGGTTTGGCCTCATGCAAGATGAGATCCCAGCTTGCTGTACTATAGCTCCAGCCCCTCTTGCTTGATTCTTAGAAGAAATTGTGAAATCGTAGATTGTGTGTTTCACAATCCCCAGAGAGGAAGAGGGAATCACAATACCCCCAATCCAGGTAGGAGAAGAGATGTAGGCCAGACAGCAATTCCAATGAAAGAAATAATCCACAAACAGTTGGGAAGAAATAGCAGGCCAGAAACTCCCTCCACAAGCTATTCATCCATAAGCCATTCACTTCACCATGTGAAATGACGATCCAATATGGTAGCTCCTCTTCCAAGCCTCTGAGTAGTTTTTATTGGGATAAAGAAAGCCCACCTCCAAGGGGAAGTAAAAAAGCAGATGAGGAGGCGGTGGGAGACATTATTTTAAGAAGAAAACCAAAGGAACCAATTGCGATATATCTAATGAGGACCAATCCAAAGGCCCCTTATTACAAAGAGAGTAAAACCAACTATTACCAACAAGAAAGGCTCCTCATTGTAACATTAGCAACCAGCTATATTCATTGTCATTGTTGGCACTTCTGTGGGATTATGATCTCCAATCATTGTGTCTCATGTCTCACATTTTGCTCTTTTTTGGACGAATATCCTTTCTAGTGAGTACTTGTATATTGAACCCTGACCCAGTTCGTATTCCTTCACTCTAAGACAGGTAATGAGAGGTAATGAGGCTTTATGGACGTTGCATTAAATATAAAAACATGATATGGAAAGCTCTTAGGAGCACATTTCATAAGAATAATGAGCGTCTGTACCCATGTCGCACAGACAATACAAAAAAGAAAGTGTGACAAGAGGGGTGACTTATTCCTGAGGAAGGTGATTAAGGCATGTGTGGAGAACACAAGCTGACGAATTTTGATAAACTGTTACAAGGATTCATACAGTGCCAGATGGTATTTGCTTCCAAAAACTGCTCCTATCCCGGGTTTCCAAGGAACCAGTTAATATGTAAATGGGGCACTGCCTATCCCACAATGGTTTTTGTCGAAAAGGGACTTGAAGATAATGGTGTTAGCGATCTACTGCTCTAGGATTAGTCTGAAAGCTCCATTATTTCTGAGTCTAAAGCACACACTCCTTGATTGCAGCAGTGAAGCATAATTAGAACTAATTGTGATGTGTGCTATCACTCCTGTGATAGATGAAATCTTCCATTGGTTTGAGTACAAGAGCACCTAGGCCACCTAATTCGTATTCAGGAATAAACATTGCTCTCTGAGGAAATGGTTCCCACTTAATTATATTGTTGAAAGCAAGGCCCACATTTTACAAAAATACTCAGTAATAACTTAGTTTGAAAAGTTCTCTGGACAAGTTTATACTTACAAGTAGTTATAGAGAACGGCTCTCGTTAAGAAATAGAGGGACCAGAGATATAGGACAGTGATTAGGGAAATTGCTTTGTATGCTACTGGCCTGAGTTTTATCCTGTACACCACACGTAGTTCTGTGAGCACTGACAGGTGTGACCACAATATAAGACAAAATGAAACATAAAAGAAATTAAGAGCTGATCATCGGATGTTAAGAATGTAGATTGGGTGTATTATATTCACTATATTCTCTATGGGCATTAATTTATGAGAATCTGTTGACTAGTTCTAGGACCTCATAGCTGGGATTCAGTATTTTAGAAGCTTCTTGTTGGATCTTTGCTTTAAAAAAACTGATAGATTTTATCACTTATGCAACATACCTACTTAGCAATTTGGGGTCCGTAATTTATAGGAGCACAAAAAACCACACAGAAATCCTGCATTCCCACCAATCTCTTCCCTTCTCCTTTTATGCTGAAGGAGCCCATGTGGAACCTTTCTTTTTAAATCCTATCCATCTGTATGTATTTATTACACATTACACGTGACCTCTTCCTTAAATGGAACACTTTTTAGTCTTCTCTCTAATGATAGTCCTAAAAGGTTGTCTGAAGATAGCAATTTGATGCCCAAACTAAAAGTTTAAAAAACCACTCCCTTAATATCAACGGTTTATTCATGAAACAATAATTTGGGAGTTACATTGGCACTCTTTAGCAACTTATTAAAACATTTAGTATGTATTAATCCATTTTATAGCAATTGCATGTAGAGCTGAAGAAACGAAGTCTGGGAATATTAGAAACTCCCAAGCAGTGGTTTGAAATTAAAACAATATATGTACCCAGCTAAAAAAGAGTGTCTGTTAAAGCTAATATAAAATTAAACATTTACAACTAAATTGGTTCTTGTCTAGAGCTAAATCAATCATTGCACAAGTCTGAAAGGAAGCCTGAATTATCTGGTACATTCCATTCTCTTTTCTCTCTCCAGCCCGTCATGTAAATTACTCTGGTGGATGTGCTCAATTAATTGTGCTTTAAAGATTCTCCTGAGGTTGAGAACCTTCCTTCCTCCCATCACCTCCCCAGATACTCTTTTCTTCATTTCTGCACACTCTATGCTTTTATCTTGGTATATTTTATCTCTCACTGAAGCTGCTGTATGTGGACAATAGTGGATTGGGCTACAGTTCCCACCGGAAGTTTTTGATGATTTGGAGAATGTTTGCTTATCATAGGTGATCAATACCCAAAATTTAAGTCAAGACAGTGATAATCCCCATTGTTTCTCCATGAGCCTTGCAGCAATTAGAAAATGGGGTTTTTTAAAACTTAAGAATATGGTCTTCCAGAAAAAAGCTGCCTTGAGGGATGGTATTTCAGGGCCATCTGCCAAGGTTCTCACTCTCCCAAGTGCTCAAGGACAAGGTCAAGGCATTCTCCAGCCGGGACAGGCACTACCGCTCAGTTTTCTGAAATAGGACAATTGAGTTTCTGTCTTTCAAGTGGGTCAGGGAAGTCAGATGGACATAGGGAGGTTTTCCAGCCTTTACCACATAGTCAAAAAGGTTTTTTTTATAGTCAAAAAGGGTTCGAACCATCTGTGGACCCTGCCCAAAGGGGATACCAAGCTGCCGTCCAACTGGCATCTAATGTCCTGTTTCTCAAATCACTGGGCTTTCTTTGAGATCACCCTCTGGTAGTTGGTGAAAATCACTGATGGGTTAAGGTTGTCATTTCCAAGTTTGAGTCTTAGGCATGTGAAGTATAATTTGGAGGAAATGTTCCAATTGGATTTCTTTGAATAGACTGAGTTCTAGAGTTTTCTGTCAGAAAGGGAGGTGGTTTGTGTGTGTTTGTGTGTGTTTGTGTGTTGGTGTGTGAACTAATAGAATGAATGCTGGATCCCGCCTAGCATGGAGAAATTTGGTTTCACACACTCTTAGTTCTTTTCATGGGAAGCTGCTTAAAGATTTCCAGAACATGTGTCAGCCCACAACCTCACTGACAGACAGAAGGTAGAGAGGGAAGTTCAATTAGACATTAAAATTTTTGGCTTTGAGAACATGATTGCAATTTTGGTTAAGAAGAAATTACTGGTGAGGAGTTTTTATTTCAGTCAAATGACTTGCTAAGAATGCTGAAGATGGTTGGACACCAGGTTATTACTCCAAATGGAAAATATAAAAACAGAAGGTAACTTTCCTTCTGAGGACTGAGGGCGGTGATAGAGCAAGCTGTGAGGACAGGATTATAAATAAACTCAGCAGGGCCAAGGAGATAGCTCCAAGGGCTGAGTTCTGTTCTACAAGTAGGAGGCCTGGATTTAAGTCCTGAAATCCATATGATCCCTTGAACACTGCTGGGCCTGGATTACCCTAACCCCACCTCTACCAAAAAAAGTTATTGAAGTTGTTATCTCCATATACATATATATATCTTTTTTTCTTCCTTTCTTTTCTTTCTTTATGTGCTCTGCCATGTTTTTTATCTCAAGATCATGGCTTTTACATGGTTCTTACCTTTATTGCTGGAGTGCTCACTGGATATTTTATTCTATTTGACACTTCTTTTTGGACTGTTGGAGTGATTCACCTTTATCCCCTTCGTCTCTCAAACCTAGGATGAGAGCCTCTAGAAGGACTCCACCCATTTTCGGTGTATTTGATTTTTACCCCAGTGTATTACTTTTCTCTTTTTCAAACAAAATCATGTAACTGGATCTATCTAGTCCGGACTCCCCGTTACAGGAGGAAATAAGGGAGCTATCAAGACCAAACAGTTGTAAGACCACTAAATAGCAAGTTAGGCACAGAGGAGACTACGCTACGTACTCTTGTAGGCTCGGGGTTGAGGGAGGAAGATATAGGAGGTAGGATGGGAATAGAGTTGTAGGGAGAACAATTCGGTGATGGGAATCCCCCTGATATTAAGTTAACATGTACTTAAAATATTATCAACAAGAGCTAGCTTTACATGCAAAAATTGGGGATGGTGGGAGGACAACTGGTGGTGGGAATTCCCCTGATTCAATATTAATATGTACTTAAAATATTACTGTGAAAGATATGTAATCCACTTTGGTCAAAATAAAAATTATTATTAAAAATACCAGTGAAATATCTATTTGCATTGAGTAGACACCAAAGTGCAATTCATAGGCATCAACAATATGAAGCATTAGCAGACTTGACAGAGATGCACATTGAAATGAGACTTGGCCCTTCATGACATAGTATGTCATCTTTCCTGCCTTTAGCCAGATGAACTTCTGACCTGGTGACGCTGAGTCATGGGCAGCCTCATTGATTGAACTGCTTCACTCTTTGAATCATGTGTGTTAGCATTATTCCCATCATGGCATGACTTATTTGATACATTGTCTGTTGGGTCTCTACCCTTTTCTCTCTGCCATTCTCCCTCTGAGAATGAGAATTATGTCCTGGAGCGTGCTGTATCTTCAACTAGCAGAAGTTTCCAGAAAAGACTAGTTGTTCTAGGTCAGGTGATATAGCCAATCCAGGTACAATTCCCAGCATCCTATATGACCCCTGACTGTTGAACAAGGAGTAAACCTTGAACACGCCCTGAGTGTGGCCCCAAATAGCCACTCCACTCCCCCATGAAAAAGAATAGATGCTCCAACATTTCTAAATTTGTAAAGTGAGGAAACAAGATTCACTGAATTGCAGTAAAGAATTAACATTGTCTTTGGCAGAAACTCTGTTTGTAGAGACTCGAACCCAATTTGTGTTTTCATGGTCTAATGATGAGACCATGAAGAAAATTGCTATTCATAATCTGTAGTCAGTTAATATTCTTTAATAGGAACAACATCAGCTCTCATTTATGGAGACTTGTCTCTCTGCCAGACATGACTCTGGACACTTATTGGCTTTAATGAGACCAAGTATTGGGCTTGAAAATAATTTTGTGACTTGACATTCATCTTGGTCCTATTACCACAAGTGACTTGCTAATGCCCCCAAGGCTGGGCAGTGGTGCCTTCCATCCTTATCAAGAGTGATGTCATTTTCAGGGCAAAACCACTACTTCATCCCATGACATGGTGTCCAGAGTTGGAAATGTTTATTTTATTTTATTTTTTGGCCACACCCTGTGACACTCAGGGTTACTCCTGGCTATACACTCAGAAATCACTCCTGGCTTGGGGGACCATATGGAATGCGGGGGACTGAACCGTGATCTGTCCTAGGATAGAGAGTATAAGTCAAATGCCCTACTGTTTATGCCACCACTCTGGCTCTGGGAATGTTTATTTTTAAATTTGAGGCACACGTAGCTTCAAGATGTGATTTAAAGTACACAGAGATGACCTCATGTTATTTTCATATCATTCCAGGGTCACTCTGGGATACTCATGTATCTGGGATGAACATACTAATTGTGACTTTGCTTGGGGGTTCTTGGTCAAGGGATGAAACCTGGTATTGTGACTTGTTCGCTGTGTGCAGTTCTGTTTGGTGTTCAAGGTGGGATCATTTGGACCTTTCCCTGACATTAATTTCCAAGAAATAGCCTTGGTCTCAGGTCTTTCTTCTTAGCTTCCTCTTCTGAGCAGAACACTCACTCATTTTTACCCTACGTTCCTTTCCTTAGGTAGGAAAAAAATCACTCCACTTTGCCTCCCCAAGTTTCTGAAATTGACACTGTCTCTTTTTGGGGGTACTTTCTGAAAGAGTCCCACTCAACACCCTTAGTTTTTCAAAGGAGAGAACATTAAATATCTTACTACACTTTTTCCCCTCTATTTTATGCTGGGCCATTTCCTTCTGCCAACAGCCTTTCTCACTAATTGATGTATTCCCCAAACTCTCATTATTTGGGCGGGCACAGTGAAAGATGATGAAGAAAATATCTTTTTGCAGAAAAACCTTGGTCACCATATTCATGTCAGTGCTAGTGTTCTTAGGGCAATGCAGGACCTCAAAGATGGGAAGAAGATCTGCTGATCCTGTTGGTCTGTTGATCCCACCTACTTCCCTTCCCTTCTCAGCTTTGCTTTTTTGTTTCTTCTTTCCCATCCTGCCTGTAGTAAAGACCCTGTGGGGAAAGTTCTTTCTTCTTTTTTTTTTTTTTTTTTTTTTTTTTTTTTTTTTTTTTTTTTTTTTTTTTTTTTTGGTTTTTGGGTCACACCCGGCAGTGCTCAGGGGTTGCTCCTGGCTCCATACTCAGAAATTGCTCCTGGCAGGCACAGGGGACCATATGGGGCACCGGGATTCGAACCGATGACCTTTTGCATGAAAGGCAAACGCCTTACCTCCATGCTATCTCCCGGACCCCAAGTTCTTTCTTCTTTATCTCTTCTGCTTTCTTGGTGGAATTAAAGGACGTAAGATGTTCTCAATGAAGTTGAAGACTCTGATGGTCTAGTCTTCCCTGAGGTCTAAGCTCCCATTCATTTCACTGGGCACAGTCCAAGCTCAGCACATGTTTTCAGAAAAAGTAGACTGGCACTGGGTAGCCCATGGAGAGTGGAAGATGCAGGATACTGGAAAATCCCTTCTGCTTCCAATCCTAGTTGCTCACAACTATGACCCACCAGGCCAGAAGCACTTTACCTGTGTGTGCATGTCATGCTGTTTTCTCAGAGATAGGTTCAGCTTAGTCCATGCTGCAATTGATCTGCTGTTCTGCTCACACTCACATTCCCAGGCTTCAGGAGAATATTTCCTGGTCTCCATCTCAATAGCTTCACAGTAATAAAACCCCAACTCCCAAGAACACTACTCCCAATATTGGACTTGTGCTGATTCTCAGGCTTCAGACCTTCATTCAGTACTATTTCTTACATAAAAATGATATTTAGGTGGGACTGGAGAGATAGCACAGTGGTAGGGCTCTTACCTTGCACACTGCCGATCTGGGACAACTGGTTCAATTCCCAGCCTGCCAGGAGGGACTTTTGAGTACAAAGCCAGGAATAACCCCTGAGCTGGGTGTGGCTCCAAAATCAAACCACACCAAACCAAAACAAAGTGATATTTAAGAACAGAGTGAGAGTTTCTAACACTCTGGGTTAGATGTTAGTCTGCTTTGGCTTTTGTGATTTGCTCGTCTATAAAAAAAAAAAAGAGTGCATACACTTGAATTTTATCAGATGCTTGGTAATCACTGTGGCCCATTGTAGAAATGGAACATGCCATATCCCACTTTTTTTTTTTAAATGGTTTAAAAGATGTTGGAGTCCAGACTTCTAAAACTATCAGTGAATGGCAGGTTAGTCAACTGAGGCCTGTGGGTATTTCAGACATTTATTGCAGCTCATTAAATTAATACATTAATTAATATATTTACAATAAGGCTGACCTTTGCTGATTGTACCTAATCCCCCCAACTTCACCAGTCCATGTCCCCATGTCACATACTGTCCACTCACCTTCTCCTACCCCCCTGAAATCTGGTATCCTTGGGTTTTATACAGTGCCTAGGATCTGTTTTCAGTGTTTTATTTCCTTGTTTGGGCAATCCAGATGAGTCCAGAGATCATTTGGTGCTTCACCTTCTCCCTCTCTCTTCTTCCATTCAGGGTGATGCTCCTGGTTCTACCCAAGTTCATGATTCCTTCTTTCCCTATAGTTGTATCGTCCTCCATTGTGGATTTAGATCATGGTTTGGTCCAATGGTCTGTTGTTGACATCTGGGATAATTTTACTTCCTGAGGCCTATATTTTGGCCATTGGTGCTTAGCTTTGAGCTGATTGGGTATTCCAGTATAAAATGACACCCAGCTATTAACCTCAAATAAAGGTATTCCCACATTTTCCTCCTTCTGTTAAATCTCCTTTGATATATAAAAGGCCATTGGATCACTCTGCCCTGCCCTGTCCTGCCCTGCCCTGTTAGACTTTGTTCTGGATAATAAAGAAAAGGCAGTTTTGACTTGATACCAGGAGGGAAAAGCCACTAACCCCCTCACTCTCCTGACTAGCTTGTTCTATTAATTCTTCTCCACTACACTACTTCAGACCCATCTATCTGGGATTAAAGATACAGTACATGGGTTGATCTCACAAACCATGGGGTTTTATTTTACACTCCAGGGTATCCTGGGAACCTTAGACTTTTCCTTTTCCCTCTTCCCTTTGATTTGTTCTTTGTGCTTGTGCTCTGTACTTAGTGACAGAGATTTCTGCCCTATTCCAGCTGAAAGCCTGGATTCTGCAGAAAGAGGGCAGGGATGGGCAGCAGTTAAAAATGACACACCTATTAATTCCATCTTGTTCTAGGAGTCTCTCAGCACTCCAATGTCTTCACTGTTGATTTTTCTCCCTGTGGCCGGGTTATGTGACCCAGGAGAGAAGAGATGGGTATAGGTGTAGAGATGATTGAATTGAGAAGATGGGAAGAAGCCATGTTGAGTAGGTCAAGTCAGTTTTTTTCTGGAGATGTCTAAAACTCTTCCAAGACCGTTTTGTGTTTCCTTTGTCCTCATACTATTTCAGTTTTATTTTCAGTGTTTTGCATTGATGCAAGATTGTGTTCTTTGTTTTAGTTGTACTCATTTGGACATAAACAGGTCTAGATTTCACTTGTTTTAACATTGGAAGTTCAAATCTATTCTTCACCATGCAATTACATTTTTTATTATATCAAAATACTCAGAAGAACATGTGTTTACATCTGTGTAAGTATGCTTAATACAGTATTTAATACACACATATTCAAGTATGGGTATACCTGGACATATATGTCTGTTTCAATATTTGTCTTTAGAGTTTTCCTTAGTAGTATCTTAGGTTCATTTGATCTCACTTTTTTCACTAAATTTTTTAAAACTATCGATGGCTTTTAATTTCTATGGCATATTAAAATTTAACAGTAGGTCAGAGATTAAAGTGCATTAGCAACCATCTCAGCACATTTATATGAAACTGCTGCTATATTTTCTGAATTGAGTATCTTTTCACAGAAGAGAAAGCCATCTTAGTTAGAGCACTGCTAATTAATTTTTCCCTCCTGGTCTTTGTATTCAATCATTATAAATATCAAGAAAATCAGTGTGAGAAATGATAGCTCCATACAGTGGTCATTAAATCAGTGTCTAGGTTGTTTTATTTTTTTCATCAAGTCTAGGATAGCTTTTTTTTTTTCCTGAAGGGATTAATTTAGTTTCATCTTTAATGAACAGTTTAGTTTCTGAAGACGCTGCTGAAAGATTCAATACATACCCAACGCACTGGGGAAGTGTTGACAAGTGTCAAAAGGCATGGAGGTTTTGCATAGGGGCAGATGCATTTAGAACAATCTTGCACACATTTTTCCTTTCTGAAACCAGTACATGGTGGACTGGGCCAGACCAGACCCACCATAAGCTCTGCCAGTAGCATCACCAGGATTGGCAGATCCTTCAGGATTGGCATATCTTGCACACATCATGGGGTATGTTCTGTTGGAAGAATGTCTTTACTATGTATCTAAATTGCAAACTGACTTGCATGTCTTGGATCTTTTGGCCTGTCCAGTTCTAAAAGGCTGAGGGGCCTGGCCTCCCTCTGAAATAAGAGCATGAGTGAGTGTTCCTCTAGAACGGGCACCCTTTGGTGAGAAACACACCCCACAGCTGCTGTTATGCTTGATGAAAGCCTTTTGGGAGGGATGAGGTTTTGCTGAACAGTCTGACTGCAGGTTGTCTTGTCATCTGGTAAGAATTGCTTCAGAGGCCTCCTGGTGATGACATGACCCTCTTGTCCCCACTGATATGTGGGCAATTTGTAGGTGGCGGAGTCTGAACCCTTTGCTGCCTACAAATGAGTGCAGGGTTCATCAGAACTTGGTAAAGTGGTAGGGATTGTGGTCTTGGGGATTTGTGTCTGGCTCTATGTGGTTGCCTGTTGTCTTCACACCAACTTCCCTCCCACTCTTTCTTCATCGCAACTGTTGATCCATCAAGTAATGTCAAGGATAATAAAATATTGCAACAGATGTATGTTTGCTAATGGAACTTTACATTCCTCATTTTTTTTATTTCTTTTTAACCTAATTTTGCAAAATTAGCCTTTTTCAGGGCACATGAGCTTTTCCCTTCCCTTTTTCCTACACATCCCTGACTCCTTCTCTCTCTCTCTTTTTTTTTTTTTTTTTTTGGTTTTTGGGCCACACCCAGTGACGCTCAGGGGTTACTCCTGGCTATTCGCTCAGAAGTCGCTCCTGGCAGGCACGGGGGACCATATGGGGAACCGGAGATCGAACCGCGGTCCGTCCTAGGTTAGTGCAGGCACCTTATCTCCAGCACCACCGCCCGGCCCCAACTCCTTCTCTTTTTTCCTTTCTTCTACAACCTCATTTGGAATTTGTTTTCTTTGTTGGTAGAGGATGGTATGGCCTTTTTTTTTAATGATAATTTGCCTGCATGAATGACTGTAGTCTTGTTTATTTCTCATTATCTGTGTTTTCTTTATTCTTCATGATAACGGAAAAATGAAATATGAAAGAACAATCGTGTTGTGCATTTTTAGACAGTGAGATAGATGGATTGGCAGATATCATCTGAGTTCCGAGAGAGAGAGAGAGTGCAGAGGTAAGGTGCTTATCCTGTGTGTGGTTGACCCAAGTTGAATCCCTGGCACTGCCTTTGGTAACACCCCCCTCCCCTAAATACCACCAAGCAGAGAGTTTTGAGCACAGAGCCAGGAGTAAGCCCTGAATGTCAAAGGATGTGGCCATGACCCCCCTCCTTGCTTCCAAATTCATGTATCTGCATAAGTTGCAGAATCTATTGTGTGTTCTTCCAGAGATACAGCAGGGATTTTGCTGCTTGTTTTTTAGTTGGATTGTAATGGGGCAGGAAAAATCATAACCAGGTAATCAGATAACAAAGTGTTGCTCATGTTCCAGAAGAAACAAGTTTTTTTTTCAGTCATTTTAAGCAATCCAATTCCTGTGGTTTTGTTGAAAATTCATTACCAAATCCACTCATCATTTTTTATTTTCTTTTTTTTTGTGAGGGGGTAGGGAATCCGGCAGTGCTCAATGACTATTCTTGGCTCTGAAATCAGGAATCACTCCTACCAGTGCTCTGGGAACCATATGAGAGGCTGTGGATTGAACCTGGGTCAGCTGCATGCAAGGCAAGTGCCTTCCCTATTGGGCTATCTCACCAGTCCACCTACCATCTTCTGGTCAGTTCCTGGCCTCACTATCTTTATCTCAAGACCCTTATTTTTCAGTTGGTCCTTCTTTTTTTTATTTAAATAAAGGGCATTGATTGATTGACAAGGACAGGAAATAAAGGCTCAGTTTTGTGATCTTTAATAGCTTTTCAAATGTCCTCTAAAGGTTTGTGAAGTTTTCTGTGTAGAAGCAAAAGATTTGTACACCAGCTGGCTAGTTTCCTGGTGCAGGCATGGGGTGGCCATCTACTTTTATGACCCATTACTGCTGTGACCCCTGCTCCACCAGGTGGCACTGCAAAGACAAGAGCATCCCTCTCACCCCAGGAAGCCACTGGTACCTTGGGTGACTGAGCCTTGCTGCTCTGCATTTACTCATCCATGTGGTATTTTTCTAATTTTGGTTCTTGTACATTTTCATTCTGATCTTTTGGCTTTCAGTAAGGGATAGATCTGTTTGATAGAGTTAATTCTGTAAATGTTGATCCTTTGCACAAAACAAATATATAGCCACACAGTGAAGTCAAGAGAGATAGGCTAGGTCCAACCCAGGCTAAAACTGTTCATAATTTTGTTTCTACTTAGGTTTGACTCCTGCTCACTCACTCAGAATAATCGAGTCACAATGGCCCTTGGCCTGACATGTTTATTGGGTCTGGTTTATTGTTTTCTTGCAGTGTCAGCTGACTAATTCCTGGGCAAAGAATGGCTCTGGGGAATACTTCTAAGTTATGGTCTTACCTGAACCTCCTTTACTATGTCACACCTTATGCATTGTGAGTTTGTGACCTGGGATATGGTCCCCACCTCCAGAATGACTTTACTTCTGTGACCAAGCACTTTTCTTACACCTGAAAGCCCACAGTGCTCTCTGCTGAAAAGTCCTGGCTTATCTGATTTTCAAATATCACCTTTGCTTCTCCAAAATGATATTCATTGTTCTCAAATTCATTGTTCTCAAATCTTATTTCCCCATTTGAATAAGACAGTAAAGTTCTCCCAACCTACTCCATGATTGGTCTTTCATGAAGTTGACACATTGACTAGGTGTTTTTCTGTGACCTTAATTTCCTGAATGTTCTGTCATAACTAGGACTTGATTCCAGAAACTCTCAAGTTGTACTATAATTGGGATAATAATAGGTAATAAGGATGGTGGCCACAACTCAATTTGAGAAAAATGGTCTCTCAATTTGAGATACGTGGGCAAGACATTTATTTCATATTAGAACTTTCTCTCTTTCTCTTTCTATCTTTCTTTCTCTTTCTCTTTTTCTCCTCCCTCCCTCACTCCTTCCCTCTCTCCCTCTTTCCCTCCCTCCCTCCCTCCCTCCCTCCTTCCCTCTCTTCCTTCCTTCCTTCCTTCCTTCCTTCCTTCCTTCCTTCCTTCCTTCCTTCCTTCCTTCCTTCCTTCCTTCCTTCCTTCCTTCCTTCCTTCCTTCCTTCTTTCCTTTTCTCCCTCTCTCTTTCCCTCCCTAAAGACCAAGACGTGGAGGGTAATAGAACCTAAGTTTTTAACAAAATCAAAGATAGATTGAGGTACAGAACCTCAGTTATTTCAGGGTCTTGACCCTGATCTCATTTCACTTTCCATTCTCCCCTCCCTCTGCTGTTTCCTTTCCTTCCACCCTCACCATCATCCAATGTGGAACTGACACTTACTTGGAGATCAGGAATTCCTTCCAGTCATTTCAACCTCTGCCTGAATCTTGACCAGCCCTTTGAACTGTGGAGAAAAGTCCCAACCAGGAGAACAGAATGCCTCAGTGTAAAGGAAGTATGTGTGACAGTAAAAGCAGAAGCTTAATGCCCAGCACTGCTGCTGTTTAGGGACTGAGACTGGACATCTGACTTCTTCAGGCTGCCTAAGACCCACAAGAGGGTTGAGAGATTAGTTCCCCCAGAGCTGTGTGTCTGCACACTTCATCATGTGAGCAACCCATCTCCTTGTGAGTAACCCATCTTCATCTTCCTTCCAATCTTTCCGTCTGACTTTCCACCTCTCGAACTTCACAGCAAATTAGCACTTTCCAAAATGCTGTTGAGGCTTTCATACTCTTGGACACATGTTGCCACTATCTTAGCCCTGAAGTACTCTAAACAAATTAAGAACAGCAACTGGAGGAGCCAGGAGCTAGCACCTCTCAACTTTGCTGGGGACAGTGTCCTGGTGGAAGAGTCCAGGTTGTTTGTTGCATAGATTGGATGAATTTCAAATGCAAGTACAGAGAGGCCCTCTCCTGTCAAAGAACTGAGATATTATTAACTTTGTCAAAACTTAAATTTTTTGGGGGGCCACACCCAGTGACATTCAGGGGGTTACTCCTGGCTACGCTCTCAGAAATCAATCCTGACTTGGGGAAACATATGGGATGCTGGGAGATAGAACCGCGGTCCATCTTAGGTTAGCGTGTGCAAGGCACATGCCTTATGCCTGGCACCACCGCTCAGGTCCCATCAAAACTTAATTTTGAAAATTATTTTATTCTTGGAGCCAGAGAGTTAGTTCGGTAGGTTGAGCACTCACCATGCACTTACTCAATCAGGGTTTGATTCCCAATATCCAAGATGGTTTCCTGAGTCTGCCAAGAGTGATCCCTGTGTCCAGCCAGGCGTGATCCCTGAGCACCACTTTACATGTCTTCATAATTAAAAGAAAAATGATTTTATTCTATTTTATGTTTTTGTGAGGGTGCATTAGGTCATATCTTGCTCTGTTTTCTCCTGGGTCAATGCTCAGGGATCACTTCTGGTGATGTTCAGGGATGCTGTGTAATAACCCAGGTTAGTTACATGCCAGGCAAGAGCTATTACCTGACTTTGTAATCCCAGTGTTTTTATTTCTAAAGTAATACCAAGAGAGGGAATAAAGTAATAGGACAGCAGGTAGGGAGGGCATTTGCCTTTCATGTGGCTGACTTGTGTTTGATCCCTTTATGGTTCACTGAGCACCATGAGGAGTGACCCTTGAGTAGAGTCAGGAGTGAGCACAGCTGGGTGTGACCCCAACTCCACTCTCTCCTGAGTAATAACAAGAACATCATTTTTAGGCAATGAAAATATATTAAAGCCTCGTATAATTTTCAATTCTGAATAATTTTCAAGCCAGCTGTTATTTTCCAGTGAGAGAGTTAGCATCAGCTCTTCCTGGGATCTTTTTTGTTTTTGTTTTTGGGTCACACCGGCAGCGCTCAGGGGTTACTCCTGGCTCTACGCTCAGAAATCACTTCTGGCCAGCTCAGGGGACCATATCGGATGCCGGGATTCGAACCACCAACCTTCTGCATGAAAGGCAAATGCCTTACCTCCATGCTATCTCTCTGGCCCCCTTTCTGGGATCTTATCCACTGGGAGTTTGGGATTGGGGAATGCTGGGATCAGGGTGGGATCCGAAGAGCTGGCTTAGGGCCTTGCTGTGCTCTGCATCAGTCTTTCTGATGCTGGTGTGAGTCTTGGTGCTAGGCCTGGGCCTATCCTCACTTGTATCATACCCCAAGAATCATCGCATTCTTGACTAGCCAAGAAAACTGCATGAGGTGTCTGCTTCTGAGTACCAGCCCAAGTCACCCCTTAAATGATTGGAGAGGGTGAGAGGGACTGAGTCAAGAGACACAGTTTCAGCAGTAGTGAACAAAGGGGAATCAAGCCAAGCTGAAGGACAGAAGCTGTGCCAGGAGGTCTGGTGTAATTCTAGGCCTCTAAAATTCCTTCCTGTGCGGCCTTGGCCACATCCTTAAACTGGGGACATGGGTAACATGTTCCTTCAGGTCTTCTTCGAACCTCACCATCTGTCCTGTACTTAGAGAGATAGATACTTGCTAGTTAAATGTCCGAAATCAATATTGAAGTTAGAGCGATATAGCAATGGTTAGAGCATTTGTCTTGCATGTGGCCAACCTAGGTTTGATTCCCAGCATCCCATAGGATGTAAATCTAGGAATAAATCCTGAGTGAACAGCCAGAAGTAACCCCAGAACACCTCGGTGTAGCCCCCAAATCAAACCAACAAAACCAAAGTCAAATAAAATCACTGTCCTGATTGTAAAGTTCTCTCCAGACTTCTGCAGATGGGGTCTGTCCTGGTCAGCCCCAGGTCTCAGAGATGGAGATTATTTCTCCTGCCTGGGATCTGTTGTATTCACTGTCCCCAGACTTGCATTCAAACATCTATAGTTTTGTAACAGAAATGAACATAGTCAGGCAGTCACAAGCCAAATGAAGCAGGACTTAGCTTGAGAAAAAAAAATAAGAAGAAAATGCAAGGACCAGGGTATTTGGGCAGCAGAAACCGTGGTGAGGTTTTCATTGAGAAACCACTGGTGGTAAATCTGTGCATCTCTCGAGACCTCATCATCCTTGGTCTAGTGGAAAAGCTGATTGTCTCCAAGTCATTCTGGTTTGAGTCATGCTGAGGGTTTCAGGGAGAAATAGATCCTTGTAAGTCTTTAATATACTATGCTAAGGAGATGAGAGAAGTGACACTGTCTGACAGTCATTTTAATCAGGCTCTGAACTTGAAGTTCATTCCGGATTCTCTTAATTTACAAGACAAATATTGGTGGTACCAGGCGAGGCTATTTTAAGACCTTTTCATTCGTGCATTTTAAAATGCACATGAGCGGTCATGATTTCAAGAAATGCTTGCTCAGAGGAGTGTGATCTTCTTGGTGATTGGATAGGGAAGGTATGCCTCGATTTTATGGGCTTTAAAAAATATTCCCATGGATGTAGCTATAAATTCTGGAAATGTATGTTTAGGAATATATTTATTTCTTGAACATGAGAAGAAACATGGCAGTGGGAAAGCCTGCCATCTTTACTGAATATTTGAGCCTGGTGATTTTGGCCTGATGAAACTGCTGTATTTCATGGTTGGACTGTGAAGTTGACATTTTTAGCATGTCTGGTTGTTTAGTTAAGACCCTGCTAAGTGGGGCTTATTGGATACAGTGAGAAACATACATCTTTGGAGTGTTACTCTTGGCTTATTCTCTGTGATGCCAATGCTAGAAGTCTCCAGGTCTCTCCAGATTCACTACTCTAGGACACAGGCCAGGAAGATGTTACTTGGGTTCCTTTTTTGTTCTGGAGCCTCCTTTAAAATGAGTTTTAACAACAATGCAAATGCATCTCACACCACAGGGACTGACACACAGCAAAATGAACAAGAATAATCAGTGCTGATGTACATGTGGTGAGAAAGGGACTCTGATTCACTGCTGGTGGGAAGGTTGGCTGTTCCAGGCTTTGGGAGAAAAACTGCACTTGGAGAAAATACACCTGGCATATAAACCAAGAATATATATATTGTGAAGGCCCATTTTTATTTATTTTTAGGGATCAATTGGATTTGTCTTCTGGGGGAACACAAACAGCGCCACAATTTTCTTCTCACTAGGGGGTTTCAACCACATTGATCTTTATTTGTACAAGGCATGGCAATGCCCCCATGACTGGGAACAGTAATTCCTTTCATTCTCATTTATTTGCCCTTTCAAAGATTTGAACTTTGATATTCTACAGTCTGAATGTTTGTGGTTTGTTTTCTGTGTGCTCCTGCCACTCCCCACCCCAGCCCCAATTATGTCAAATTCCTAATCCTCAAAGTGATGTTAGGAAGGTAGGGACTTTGTGATCAAGTCTGTAAGGTAACATTTAGTCATGGTATTCAACCTCATATATAACAGTTTGCACAAAGTCTCAGAGCTGCCTTGTATTGCATAAGACTAGAAGAAATCTTTGGCCCAAAAGATTTATTTCTGGTCTTAAAATTCCTGCTTTCTGAATGGTGGAACCAAATTCTTGTTGTCTATAAGTTGCTTAGTTTGTTGTAGTTGTTGGAGAAGCCTAAAAAAATGTAGATTCTTTCTCAAATATTGTATGTCACAAACAGACTCCAAAGTCTAGTTAGTGCTGGAGAACCACTGGGCTTAGCATCTACAACATCACCTATCTACCAACTTGGATGGACAATGGATCTTGTACTGAGTTTTTTTTTTATTTGTTTTTGTTTGGGGGCCACACCTTTTGGTGACTAGGGCAGGACTTATTCTTGGCTTCAGGCTCAGAGGATACTCCTGATGGACTTGAGTACCCAATGAGGTGCAGGGATCAAACCTAGTTTGTGTATTCCCTGCCAACTGTACAATTTCTTGGCTCTCTGTACTGAAATTTATGAACAGAAGGTGGTAGATAGGGGCCAGTTGATGGTTTCTGTCCTGGTGAAAGGTATGGGACTTTAGTACTCTTTGGAAAGCATGACCAGATAGATGGGCTGGCACAGCGACCCAGAAGCTGGTAGAAGGCAGGAGACAAAGACCAGAAATCAAGGTCTTTCTTGCAGCAGGACAGCATGAGACTGGGCTTTAAGTTTGCATGGATTCTCATTGTTGAGTCCTTTCTCCAAATGCAGAAGGAAGGGGCTGTGCTGCAATGCCCAGCTCAGTGACAGCCTCATGAAATAGATTACAGAATCTTTTGTTATGTCTTTGCCAACCAGCTTTTGTCCCCAACAGGGACATCATCTGCCTTTTCTTAGACTGCAGCAAGCAAATTTATTTGCCTCCTTTTGAAGAAGAAGATGGGATATTCCAGATTGTTTAGTTTGCTCCTCAAATATCCTGAGAAAGAGTTCAGAGCAATGACTGTCTTCATATCTAGTCTTAAGACATACAGAAATGGTAGAGGCCCATGGCAGCCATTTCTTTGTGATTTTATTTGTTTTCACTTGAATATAACTGATTTAAAAGTCACTTCCTTTTATTATTTCCTGTCCCACTTGCTGTTTTCTCATAATATGACTGCATATTATCTACATATGACCTTATTGTCCTTTTTATCTCCCTAGTCATACTCCTGAAGAGATCCTTGTAACTCCACCCCGAGTTACAGGTAACTACCTGAAGACCTGCCCATTTAAGGGAGGAGTCTTGGGCGGATATGACCTGTAACTTTACCTGCAAGACTTAGCCCATTTCCTGGGAGGGGTCTGGGGAAGGTTAGATAAGGGTTTGACCAGAGGGGATTAAGGTCTTTTGGCCTTTTGCCAGCATGGAGAGGTATGAGGAAAAGACATGGCTGAACAAGTTGAGACCCAGGACAAGCTAAGGATAGTATGCATAAATGATTGAGATTGACCACACCTGTGGTGGATAGCGCATGAATAAATTTGATGCTTCCTGAAGCCTGCCTGTGAGTGAGACTTCTTTCTGCCATTCATCTAAACCTGGGACCCGTCAGTAAAGGGGGTTGCAGAGCCACGTGGCCAGGGATGACAGAGAAAGGCCTCCATCTCCATCCACCATCCAAGTCCATCTTAAGGGCTGTTTACTACAATCCTTCTCCTCAAATATTTACTTCTATATGAGGCCATAACTATATTGTCCAGTGTCTAAAACATGCTTGTTACTCAGTTGACTCAAAAAAAGTTTTTGTTGGTCAAATGGCTGGCTATATACATTATTATTTATTTTAACAAAAAAGGAAAAGTTTTTACTTTTGTTACAGAATTGATTCAATGTGTAAGTGAAATCAATCAGAAGAATTAGGACAATGATTTATTTGAGAACACTTGCAGAGAGAGTTTCAACTGTCAGTTGGACAGGTATTGTTGAGGAAGTGACTAGTTTTGATCTTTTTCAAAACTACTCATCTGTAAGTCTGGTTGTCCATGGAAGGGAGGACAATGTGTGTATGGGGAGGGATGAGGAGGAATCCAGGAGGTGACACTGGTCCTAAGGACAAATGAGCTTTTCATATTGAAGGCACCTGTGTTCCAAAGGTAGTTACCACTCTGGTTCTTAAGTGACCTTTTCATTTCTGTTGACCAGCTTCTGTACTTTACCATTTCAATGCATTTCTTACACTTAATTCATTAGTAATAACTTCTCATTGAAAGCCCTAACAGATTCTCAGAAAAGTCTGTGACTTGAATGTATATAGTTTCTTAACTAGCAAAATGAAAATTTTAATACAGATGACCATTACCTTTCGATCAAATACATGCCATCTACACATAAAAATTCTTCTTAGCAAGAGAAACTAAAAAAATGATATTCCAAGTCGAGTTCCTAAGTCTGTAGAAGAAGAATTTAAGCAACAGGAACCCATTTGCTTGACCAGAAGAACTAGAAGAACTGAAAATCAACTTCCAATAGACTGGTCCGTGATTTTTCATTTTCATTTTCGAATATCAGATTGACTGTTTAAATCAGTTGAGAATGATCCCTGAATCTCTAGGCCTAGAAATCTCTGGTTTCTCCTCAAGCAGACCTCATCCTGCTGGGTGGGACCATACTTCCTTCTGCAAGAAATCCCCATGGAATGATTATCAGCAACATAAACTAGCTCTGTCTGGTACCCTGAGTTCCAACATTGACTAAAAGGTTCAATACTCAGGGACTCAATCAGTGTATCTCTGATGATGGAGCATATGCACATGTGTTATGCTTTCTAGACACAGTTGTTTCTGCAAATAGAAAACTGCAATCTTCTTGCTTTGGGTTAATGTGAAGAACTGTTGATAGGCAAATCAGTTTCTCCAAGTTTTCTCCTGTTTTCTTGCTCTTCTGTGCTATGTTTCTCCTCAGAGACCATGACCTCAATAATTCTGCCTCCCTGTTCTCCCACAGTGCTGCACTTTTGTGCCCAATTTTGGGTCACTGATCATTCATCTAGTAGAGTTATGTTTTCCAGGTCTAACTGTTGTAGCCTTATGAGGTAGAAGATATATGGCGGCTCCAAAGGGAATAAAAATAATTTAGGCACCTTTTTATTTTCTTCTTTTTAATATAATTTTTATTTTTGATCATAGTGGCTTACATATTGTTGACAATAATATTTTAGGTACATACTAACATAAAATAAGGGGGATTCCCATCACCAAATTGTCCTCCCTACACCTCCATTCCTGTCCTACTTCCCATACCCTCCTCCCTCACCCCAGGGGCTGCTAGAATAGGTGGTCCCCTCTGTGCCTAGCTTACTACTTAGTGGTCTTAGACCTGCTTGGTCTTGGTACCTCCCTTTTTCCCCCCTAACTGGGAGGCAGGACTAG
This sequence comes from Crocidura indochinensis, assembly GCA_004027635.1. Taxonomy (NCBI): domain Eukaryota; kingdom Metazoa; phylum Chordata; class Mammalia; order Eulipotyphla; family Soricidae; genus Crocidura; species Crocidura indochinensis. The sequence continues at coordinate 3,664 of PVKC010009639.1, read as the reverse complement.
ATAGTTCTAGTTATGTGGTTTTGTTTGAAGAAGAGAAAAGTAATACACTGGGGTAAAAATCAAATAAGCCAAAAATGGGTGGAGCCCTTCTAGAGCCTCTCATCATTGGTTTGAGAGACAAATGGGAAAAAGAAGGTGAAACACCCCAACAGAACAAAAAGAAGTGTCAAATAAAATATTCAGTGAGCACTCCAACAATAAAGATAAGCACCACATAAAAACCATGGTCTTGAGATTAAAAACATGGCAGAGCACATAAAGAAATAAAGAAAACAGGGTTAGGGTCTCCTTATACTTTGGCCAAAGTTTTTCCTTTCTATGAACTCCATACTTTGGTGGACCCATACAAACAATAATTGCCACACTAACATTGTTTTTACAGTGCTCCCTTGACTCCAAACCTTTAAGAAACCACTAGTAAAAATATCTGGAACTGCAAAAAAAAAAAAAAAAGGTTTACATTAGGGTTAACATATATGCTTTTAGAGGCACTAGCATTCTGGGGGATAAAGGAGGGTGATAAGGGATATATGCTTGGGAACAGAAATGAAGGGAGGACAACACTGCTGGTGGAAAGGCCCTCATTTATTGTCACCATGTACCTTAAGCACCTGTTGCTTAAATATCACTGTAAGATTTGCCGTTATATATTCTAATAAATGTCTGTCATAAAAAAGAAAAAAGAAAAAAAGAAAGAAAAATAAACAAATAAGTATAAATGGAGACAATAACTTCAATAAGCACACTAAAACAAGGAAATTGACAAAAAGTAGATATATAAATACAAAAAAAATTGTTTTGTGCTTTTTGCCATTTTTTCCACTCCTGCACAGGCACAGTAAATATTGGGGTCATTTGAAAAGGAATTTCCTTGGCCTAAGAGATACAGGGTTTCTCCACCCTTGGAGTATATTGTCATGGGATTAACTATAGACTCCGTTCAAGATCATTTACTTTCCCCTCGGTGCTTTCGTGATGTTTGGAAGACTTATGCTCCGTCCTGGGTGATAAAATCAGATCTCTGTATCTAGAGATCTCGGTATCTGCACAGTTCAAGGGGTGGAACTCATGATGAAGCCTTTCTTTGTGGTTCTAGAAGTTCTGTTCCCTCAATGTCATTTTAATCTGTCTTCTGTGGTTGGTGGTCTTGGTCTTTGCGCTGATCCCAGGATGGAGCCTAGGCTAGCGTCTAAGCACCTTTTTTTATTTTCAAGAAAATACTGACATGCCCTACAGTGACTTTGGTTTTGATGTGTGATCTTTCCCACGTGAACCAATACTATTTTTCTGATAAAATTCCTAGTTTTCACTTCCAAGAGTAGTTTCAGAAGTACCATTCATGAGAATTCTTATAGTGAAAAAATGCCAAAGGGTGGACATTTACTCTTCTTTAGATGCAAGTCTGAATGTTTTGTCCTGATACTTTGGGAAACATTGATTTTTTTTTGTTTAGTTATATTTTCAAACATACTTTTATATATTTTGAGATTCTGTGATTAATAATACTGTTGTCTGTGGTTTCTCATGTACATAATTACAACACTATACCCATTTTCAGCATACATCCCTCCCTCCCTAGTGTACCCCAGTTTTCTCCCCTTACAGACCTGCTTCCAGCACACACCAACTCTCTTGTGTGGGTTAGTTATGATGAGTTGTATTTGGGCATTTGAAAGCTTAGATTCTAGATGCAATTTTATATTACTGACTTGTGTGCCCTTGTCGATAGGACAAAAATGCTTCCTTGGAAACCCTGTATTAGCTTACGCTAACTGGTTCTTATTCCTGATGGCCGAAAAACAAAACCATGCCACATACCTCATGTCTTCTGATCTAAAGGATACCACTCATAAGCTGTGTGAGAAGAACTGTAGCTTGCAGGCTCTAATGTGTTATGCAGATGTCATGTTGACAGGCCCTGAGGGAGCAGGCCAAACTCAACAGAGCTTGGATACATATAGATTGGGTCTGGAGCTGTGTGAACTGGAGAGTTTCTGGGTGACTCTGGGCACAGCCCATGGGAACTCCAAGGTCTCCCTCTCGAATCATCTCTCACATTGCCTCTGTCTTGACCACTGACCACCTCTGGCACACTCACTCCCCAAGCAGCGAACTTGGATTCAGAAGCCGAAGAGTTTTGTCTTTCTCTCTAGATTGTACCAATTTTTATTCTGCTTCTTGTAGGGTTCATTTGTGTGTGTCTTGAAGTAAGAGGTAAAGCATGGACTTTGCTCTATCTTTGCTCTTTACTCTCAAGGAAGTACTTGAAGACAAGGACCTGCCTCTTGAGTTTCAGTCATGTTCACTATGATTTGTTGAAGGTTGGCATCAGCCTCCATGCAGTGTATTGAATTTGGGCACGATGAAGCATAGAACCAGCTAATCTGGGATGTGGTGCTAGCAAATCTTTCTGAGCTGCCTGCTTCTAGAAGGATCCGTTTGGGCACAGATTCTCTGTGTCTTTCCATGATATCTTCAGTGGCTGGTGGACATTTTCCCAGTTTGTTTCTTGGCATCCAAGAGAAGACAACATGGAAACGTTGCTTACTATTTCTACAAGGAGAAAACATTGCAGTATTCAGTTAACTTCGAATTTTTATGTCAGGAGAAAAATAACTGTAATCCCATTATCAAGGGCTGTCAGGCCCTAATTAGATTTTTCTTCTCTCCTCCCTTTACCCCATGGGTTTCCGCTAGTCCTGTTTTATAAATAGAAAGACTGTACTGACAGTTTCCCCCATAGAAATAGATAAGTTAATAATTAATTATTAATGTTACCCGAGTAACTTTCTTGAAGAATCTCACAGTATCAGTAGGCATATTTAGATAAGAAAGCAGGAAGTAACTTGAAAAAAAGAAAGACTTTAGAATTTTGTATTTTGTGAATGAACAATATTTGGTGGTGGAATGCGTATTGATGTGTTTATTACAGATTGACCCACATTTATTTTGTTTTGTTTTGAGGCTACACCTTGTGATATTCAGAGGTTACTTTTAGCTCTGTACTCAGAAATTACTGCTGGCAATGCTTGGGACACCATATGGGATGTTGTGGATCCAGCCTGGGTTAGTTGCATATAAGGCAAGGGTCCTCAACACTACACTTTCACTCTGGCCCTGATCCAGATGTTTTTTGTTTTCGTGCAGGAATTGAATCCAGGTTTTAGACATGTGAGATATAAGCTCTACCACTGAACCACACTCCTCCCTAGTAATCCGTACTTCTTCAGAACATTTTTAGACACAGAAAATTATGTGTGAGATTCAGAGATTTCCTGTACTCTCTGCACTCTTCCTCATACCCACAACATCAGTGTCATTAACATCTGCACCAGAGTAGAACAAGGGGTATGACTGATACACTTAAATAGTGCCTCAGTGTCCTCCCCAGGTCTATATTTAAGATCCTTAATCTTGGAGTGGCACTTTCTGTAGCTATGGACAAGTGGGTAAAGATCTGCATTAGCTGTTATTTTGGACAGAGTTGTTTCACTCCTGGCAATGCTCAGGAGTGATGGGATGTCAGAGATCAAACCTGGGTTGGCTATATGTAAGGCAAGCATCCTCTAGATCTGTGCTTCAACTCTTCATCCGTCCCTGCCCCCATCACCTGGGAGTCTCTGATCTTCCTTCCATATCCTTATTTTCACCATCTCCATGGCAC
>PVKC010009638.1:0-26586 GCA_004027635.1 Crocidura indochinensis | reverse complement strand
TTAAGGGCTTGCATTATTATTATTATTTTTGCATTAATGACTGATTTAATTAGCAAAGTTGTCTGCGTCACATTGACTTAACTTTGCGTCATAGCATTACCAACTCCTTGCTTTAGGCTTCAAAGCCAATTTTTTTCCTTTCTCAGGATCAGTTTTCTTGATAACAGACAGGAAGAGGGATGTAATCCATGCTTCATTGGCTTGAGCTGTTTAATGAAATCATGCCTAGCATCTCATCATACTGTTTTTATAACCAATTTATTGACTATTTACCAGTGGCTTGCTCTATACTAAGTACACATCTGTGGGTTGTAAATAAATATGTGTCTGCCCAGAGGTGAACTATCTTGCACAGACCTGCAAGGGAGGTGATGAGATGTTATTCCCATTTTTTTTTTCAGTTAATAGACTGGAGCATAGAAAAGTAAGTTAATAGAAGGTGACAGAATGGGATTCCAGCCCTGGGTACTTAGTCCTTTGACTTTATCTGGTTCACTTGACTCTTCTGACTTCTACTTCAACCCTATGCTATGTGGAGACCTATTGATAGTTTGTGTTCCCAGTTCGTTCCTTCTAAGATGTTTCAAAGCTTTTCAGCTTCTTGGTGAATGACAAAAGCAGAAGATATTTCAAGAGATAGTCTCAGGTTTGTCCCATGAAGCACCCTGGTATCCAGGGACCCTGCAACCTTAGATTTGTCTCTTTAGCTTGGGTTGGGAGCAGAGACTCTAGGAGCTGAGCAGGCTGTTGATAGACAGTGGGGTTTTGCTTCCTGTCAGGAGAGTGATTTTTCAGAGATGCAGACCAGCAGCAGGAGGCTTTACCTCTTAAAAACATGATAAATGGAGGACTGGGCCCTGATGAGAAAATAACACTGTGACACTTTGGAAGATTTTGGACTTGGCAGGCAGTCAACCAAGAAGTTGATGACTTTTTGATCAATTTCCTAACTAACATATGCTGACTAAGAAGTATAAGAAACAATTATTTCTTCAACCTCCAAAAGAATGTCTTCAAAAGAAAGTACCTTCGGTGGGGTTTATGGGTTTGGAAAGGATGATGCCATGAGTTGTATGGAATTTAGAAACATATGCATATATATATACACATCTACATATATATATATATATTTGACAGTTTCCAGACTTTCTCCTCAATTCTATTATGGAGCTAGTCTTATGCACTTTCATTTAACTAGTGGAATCCTAAATATTCCTATAGCCTCTTATCCACAATTAGATCACTTTTTCCCTCAGTCAGAATAATTTATCATCCTTCTTAAGTCACATTTGAACTTATTCATATTACACAGGCATATGAATGATGTGGTGCTAACAGAATCTCTCAACATGAAATTCCCTTCTTGGGAATAGAAAGCCCATGACCCAAGACTTCACCAGCATAGATAATTGATTCCTTTTATACCAAGTGTGCTAGCATCCTCCCAGAAAAAATGGGTGTCTAAGGATCAAACATCTACTACTTGTCTCCAATCTCCACTCTGAACTCTCACAGATGGTCTGCAATAGATGAACAGAAATAATAAAATTATCTCAGAGTCCTCTCACATGTGTAGTCACAAACACAATGATCACTGTTTATTGCATATCTAGTTCAGTCTAGCTGTCTACAGATCTTCCAGATGACTTACAACTCTGAAAAAAAAGACAGTATTTACTCTATTTTATAAATTAGGAAAGAGAGACTCAGAAGGAGCAAATAAGTTGCTTAATATTGTGCAGCTATTACATTTAATTATGGAACAGAACTAGGATTTGGGATCCGCCGGAATTACTTTAAAAGCTCTATCCATCTTATTACTCTGTAGCCACTAGAGGGTATCATGAAGGAAAAGAATCCAGTTTCTTTTCATACTTTCCCTATAGTTAAGGTTCCAAAGACATAATTATTAGAATAAAGGTGAACTTCCCCTAGAGGCTAATATGTGTCAGGGACTCTGCTAAATCATATAGATTCTTTCTCTCTTAATTCTCTCCACAACCCTCTGAAATACATGCCACTACTATCCCAAGTGGACAAGTGATGCCTGTTATAAGTACTTCACAGGTAGAACTAATCTTTAATACCAGGCAATTGGTCTTTAGTTCTCCTCTTTTAAGTACCATTGCTACCAGGACTGTTGATCCTGGACACAGACTGTTAAGAGTAGTTGAAGTTGGCCTTAGCACGGGATCAGGTCAAAAGGATGGGATCACCTCATAGGATCAATGGTAGCTGAGGCTAGGGGTGAAGGGTTAAGTCAATGATGGGTAGTTATGGGTCAAGATACACTTGGCTGCAGAACTTTCAGAACCATGGATAGCTCCCCCAGAGAGTTATTTTTCAATGGTTTGCCTCCAATTGGTTATTTTTAAGAATTCTCTCACTGTTTTTATCATGAACTGCCCTTCCTTACTTTCCTTCTTGGTTTTGAAATAATTTTAAATATCCCCAGGAGCGTGTGATGTCTTGTCATTGATGTGAACAATTGCTTGGGCCTTCATGGATGTAGAGAAGAACAGCAGCAGTTTGATGGGGGGAGATGAGAGGTAGTTGGAGCGAGTGACAGGAGAGGATGAGAAAATGCTTAGCCTTTGTGATCCATGGGTATGTCCTCTAACAACCCATTATGCTCTAATTCAGAAGAAGGTCAAAACTAGGGCCAGGGCCCTTTCAATAAATGGGAGCAGTTCAAAGAGTTCAGTTGAAGAATACTGGGACAGTGTCACCAAGAAGCTTATGATTAATTGCCAAATGGAAGGTACAGTCAAATGCCACTGGAGGGTGAAATCATTGTTAGGATGGAGTGGTTGGGGACAACAGTTGAAGGATGGATGTGGATAAGTAGCAATAAGGAAAAGATTATTTCAAAAGGAAAGAGAAGCAAGCAGACACATTAGAGAAGTACAGAGCTCCACAAGATCTAGTGGAGAAGAAAAAGGCAATTTCCTCCTCTGGAGATGATGTATCTCCTATTTGTGTGTGATCAAATTGGATTCTTCTTAGTTTTTATCTTTTTAACACATATATGCAAAATGCTGGCAGAATGAAGATACATCAGACCCGTTTCGAGCCGTTGGCCTGCTGATGTGGATACAGAAGCCCCCACATACCTCTTTTTTCCCAGACAGCTCTATTAGCATTGGGTTTCTGCTATAATTATAAAACATCATTGGAGACAAGCTGTGCAGGAGTGTTTCTCCCCCCAAGCAGCTACAGGGCCCAGAGAAGCTGGGTTGTCATTTGCAGGAGACAAATGACAATGATCCCCTGAGATGTAATGCACAGGAAAAAATGCAGTCCCATTATGAGACTGTCATTTTCAAGTTTTTTCTTGTTCCCAGCTCAGACAGAGGAGGGAGACAAGTTACCATGTTAGCAACAGGATTACGTTTCCACTCAGAGGATGGAAAGATGAGCAGAGCCCTGCTATGTCTGCATAACAATCCTTTGGGGTTGGGTCAAAGTCAATACATCAGGGAAAAATGTTTTGACGTTCGAGAGAAGAAATGATGGCGTAACCACCACAGTTGTGTTTCTGAGGGCTCCAGGTGAGAACATACAATATCCACATTCTTTGATGAATCCACAGCCTCCTTGAGCAGTAGGGAAGGTATCTAAGAGGAATTCTGAAGTTGGGACCATTTTTAGAGAGGCACTTACTAGCAAGGGGCAGAAGTTCTTTATTTTAATGAGGGGAAAGAAAAATGCCTATTCCTTTAGATTGATGTGCTGGGTTGAATGGATGTAGAGGTTGTGTCTGTACAGTGCATGCTTCTGTGTGGCTCTCCTCTGCCTGCAAGTGGTCTGCTTTTGGTTTGTGTCCTGGTGACTGCCAAGATGTTCAACCTTAAACAAGCAGTCACACAGATTACTTCATGCCTGATGTCTTCTACTCTGAACTCCAGCAGTGTGTCTATGATAGGATGGCAGTTTGGTATTGGAGAGTATATTTAAGTCCTAGCTTAATCACTCATTAACAGTGGGAACTTTGGACAAGTTACCTAACCTCTCTGGATCTCGTTTTTTTTTTAATCTGTGCCATAGGATCACTAAACCTCTCTACAAAGCATTTCAGAATGTCTGACATGTTTTAATACTCAAGAAATGGCCAAATGCAGTGCCATGTTGTGATCAAAAGTAGATATTTTACTGATCTCTCTGTGAGGTGATCACTTCTTGCTTTTGTGTTTTTGGTATCTTTTTCCCTCCTTTTCTATTAGCACCACTTTGACTTCCCTTTGAATAATCAACTATTTGCTAAATTCACACAACATGTTGGTCCTTCCATCTGGTTGGCCAGAGACCTTTCTTGTGATGGAGGTGGATCTATCATCTTCCTGTCTATGATAATTGGTAAGTCCAGAGAGGGACATGTGACCCAAGATGGACCAATGAGATCTGATTTTAGTATTTTTCTGGATTTCTCCTGAAGGGGAAGTAATAGAGTTGAATAGACCTCATGCTTAGATGAGAATGCACTAAGTAGACATTCCTCAAAAAATAAAGATAGAAATATCTCTTGATTCCTATGTTCACATCTCTCTAAGTGTCTCCTTCCCAAACAATGAAAAACAGGTGGCAAACGTAAAGTTATACTGGAACCTTCATAGGTTCATTTTCCACAATGGTCTAATGGGGGAAAACAACTCAAATGCCTTGCAACTAACTGATGAATTAAAAACAAAATGTGACACATCCATTGGATAGAATATTGACCATACAAGGAAAGAGTCTGGCCACATTCTCAACACATAAGGAAAGCAAATATTCCAAGAGCTAAATCTCTTCGCCAGTCTCACAAAAAAGCCAGGTGAACACCACCTTCCGATCTTTCTCAAGAGGTTCTTGAAAAGACCTAACAGGTATGTTGCTTTCTCCAGGAAAACTCCTAAAACTGATCATCATTATTCTTTGCCTTTGGGAGAATATTTTTATTTTTCTAAATATCTGTTTCCCCAGGAAAGGGAGTATGAGGCAGGATAGAGGCCATATCTTGTTCTCATATATTTAGCTCCTTCCCTGGCACTGCCTATTACTAATTCTTAGTACTTAATGTTTTCTAAATAAATATTGAACACTTAATATGCAGGAGAATTTTATTCAGATGATTCCCAATTTATAGTGCTTCTACTTTAACTTTCTGACTATGAGAATGTGGGGCCAAACTTTACATTTTGTAAACTGGGGCTGCCTTTGATTTTCAGTACGGTAGTCAGCAAGATGCATGAACTATTTCAATGTCTGCTGTAAAATAGACTTTGTGTTGGGCTATGCCCAACTGCAATTGAATGTAAGTGTTATGAGCACATTTCAGGTCAGCTCGCTAAGCTTTGATGATGAATATCTGAACCCAATGCACTAGATTTTAACCTAGGATATTTCCTGCTTATGTTGTGTTTATTGTCTTGTAGCTTTTGCCTCATTTGTCAGGGAAGACTGGATAAGCCATTTAATGTTTAGTTTTACATAGCCCTTAGCAGAGTCTCCTAAGTTAATTTTTCATAAAGTATAGCCCTCTCTAGCTACACCTGCATTCATTTTAAATCATTATATTCATATCTTTACCTAGAAGCTATGATTCTCTCTATATAGATTATATCAATCTAATTTCTTTTTTTCAAACTAATTTCTATTACCTCATCTACATGCATGCTTGTTGATATTTATGTCTGAATGATACTCCACGAGGGAAACAAATTCTTTCTTCTCTATGAAGCTATTTGTACTGCTTAAGCCAGCCCACAAGTTCAAAGATCACAGTTCATATCCCAGCAGTGATTGGACTCTTGTGATTCCCGTACAATGAAATGTTCCATCTTTATCTTCAACTCTACCTCTACCTTGAATTACCACCTTCTATTTATCCACTCATAGGTAGTACCAGCACTGGTTACTGAGATAACACTGGTTATTTGATAACTGTGTTTAGTCTGATCATCTGTGTGTCTCCAGAAACCTTAGCCTTAACTGTGATGTTCTGATTCATACTTTAGAAAGAAGGTTCAGCTAAGACCAGAAATTCCTTCTGAAAGGGAGGAAGCCTTTTGATGGTGGAGAATTTCCTTCAAAGGGGCTCTATGTGGGCTCTTTTAAACCTGACATTTTTATGCAGAGAATAAAGCTGTGTGTGTGTGTGTGTGTGTGTGTGTGTGTGTGTGTGTGTGTATTTGGGGGTTGAACTGGACACATTCACATTCTTCTCAGAGCTGATTTGTCTCAGTAAACCTCCAGAATAGTGCTTGTCTGCTTTCCCTTCAATTCTTTTGTTTGAGTTTGAGCTGAAAATGTATTTTTTTTTTTACCCTCTGTCTTTCTTTGTAAATTCTCCTGATTTTGGTTATATAACAGGGCCAGGCAATTGCCTTTGTGGAACACAAGTCTCAAATGAATAGATATCGATGGTAATACCCATAATTAACAGCTTTTCCCGGCAGTGCATGTCTGAAACTGCTTTTATTGATTTATTTGGACTCTGTTCATGTGGGACAATTTTGTAGCTCACACAAACATATGCTTATCTTCTTTTGTACCCTATCCTTCTGTGCTCTGGGTCTGAAACATCTAATTCCCCAAGACACTGCCCCCTGGGGGTTAGGGGGTGTCTAATATGCTGAAAATGAGTGGTGGCAGCCTTGGAAGCAGCTTGGTGAGGAGCGAGATGATGGGGAGTGGCCTTGTCTGGGCATTTGACTTCTCATTCTAGCTTGGTTCAGTGGGAAGTTGGAAGTTTATGAAACTGCATGTGGGGAGAGGAAAGGCTAGAAAAATGAGATGGTTTGCAAAGAACACAGGGGTTCTAGGGAGGAATAGTTAAAGAGGGAGCCCAAGTACTGTGTTCCACATGCTGGCCACTCAGCTTTCATAGGAACCGTGTGGATATACTGTAAGTACAGATACATATGTACATGCCTATGTAATAGTGTGTATTCTATATAAGACATATATATGTGTAAGTATCTCTGGCTATTTGAGAAACAGCCTAGAGTGCCACTGGGTATGGCTCCAAAATAAAACTTTTTTTTTGAGTGTGGATAGGGTGCTTGCATTTTAAGTGGCTGATGCAGGTTTGTCTATTTCAACAATATTCCTACCACACGTATCAACTCCCTCTACCAGTGCTCCCATACTCCATTATCACTCCTTACCCCACACATACTCTCCTACCCCCTGCCTGCCACGTGATAGGCACATGACAAAGTTCAGTGATTGAGCTTAGATCTCTTGTTGTCAGTGTTGTTGAGTCTGTGCTTTGAATGGAGAGCTAAACCACCCTTCCATATCACCAATATAACTCCAACCTCTGTTCCTTCATCACTTTCTTTTTTTGTTTTCTTCCTTCCTGCCTTGATTTCTTTTTGTCTCTCTCTCCTTCTCCTCTGTAAGCTCTGGGTTCAGGAATGATCTAGGCATCTCCCTCCTCTACTGCATTTCCTCATCCAATTTTTCTTATAACACAGATAAGTGAGATTATCTTAAATTTATTCTTCTGGCTTGCTTCACTCCACATGGTATTTTCCAACCAGTTTGCTTGATTTCATCATTCCTTATAGTTGCATAGTATTCCATAGTGTATGTACCACAACTTCATAATCCCTTCAGTGGTTGTTGGATAGTTAGGTTGATTCCATACTTTAGCTCTTGTGCCAAGTGCAACAATGCACTGCATACTGTGCAAACAACCATTTGGATAAATATTTGAAAGTCCTGGGAAATTTGTCCAGGAATGGAATTGCTGGACTATGAAAGAAAAATATACAAGTGTGAGACCACCCAGCACCATATTTCTAAACCCTCTGCAGCTGGATCTGAAGAAGAAGGGTAGCAGTGAAGAAATAATAAACCAAGCTAGTCAGGAAAGGATGACATGGTGTCCCTGGCTTTTTGCCTCATGTTCTCTGCCTTAGCCCCAAGACAGAACTCCTTTCTTTATTAAAACCAATTCCCAATATGAGGAGAGGGCAGGGGGAGAGACAAAAATGCATATCCAATGAACTTTTGCATATCAAAGGGAGAGGTTTAAAAAAGGAGGAAGTTGGGAGACTGCGTTTGTTGTTTGTTTGGAGTTGATAGCTGGGTATCATCATCTTACATTTCTGCTCTGGGATGGGTGGTGCATTTGACAGAGGTTTTCAGCCAGCCTGCCATTGACCATGTTGCTTGTAGGATTAATTGGCCTCTGCCTGTCTCCAGGTGACCTGCCTGACAACTTTATACCTCTGACACCTCTGCAAATCCATCAGACACTGTATCTGTGGGAGGCACTTACAGGAGCATCTACAGTGCCAGGACACAGGACACTTGCCAACAGTCAGCCTCAAGTTGGTGCTGCTCTTGCTTCTTTTTGGGTCAGGCAAGATTTTCGGTCCTAGAATGACTGACCTCCAAACTGGACACTCGCTGTCATTCCTCAGGACACCAGAACTGGGCATGTGAATTAAATCCTCATAACAAGAAGGGGCCTTTCTGCCTGCTTCTGCAGAGAAATTTTCTTCCTTACTCTCCCTAATGTCCCCATGAAGATGGGGTGCCATGAATTCATATCTGGCAGCAGACAGTGGGATCAGAATAATGGCCCAAGGCACCCGGGAAATGTAATCAATATTTACCTGCTGAGCAGGCTCATGATGGGAAGGAAATTGGCTCTTTCTGAGGGCACATTTCCTACTTTGTGTCTTGCTTTCTTTTGTGTATTTATTTGACAGAGGAAGAAATGCATAACAATGGTTCTTTGGGGTGGGTGTCAGTGTGTTTATTTCTCCCCTTTCCCTGGAAAGAAACCCCATTACCTCATCAGTCTCTCTAAAAATCATACATTATCGAGGGACCTGGAGCTTAAAATATTCAAGCAGACCTCCTGGTTATCTGCCTGAGTATTGTTTATCTGTGCCCAGTTAATTGCTATTGCACCTGTGTCCCTGTCTCCCCTCCACCCTTTGCCCCAAACAAATAGTCAATGACAATTGTTTCATTATCTGTGTCACCTCCCTAGAGACACATCCTGGACAAGAAACAAAACATTACCTGGGTTGACTGATGATGTTTCTTGGAACTGTTGAATCCCAGATCAGGAAATACAAGTTTAGAAATCTCCCTCCATCTCTAAGACATCACCTCTAGATTATGGGGGCGGGGTTGTTTCTATGGCCATACCTAGTGGTGGTTGGGGCTATCCTGACTGAGTGCTGAGGGAAATCTCTCCCAGGTGGGGACATCTGTCCTAGGGGACCATACAGTGCAGGGACAGAGTCCAGGTTGCCCGCAGGCTCAGCATGTGCTTCAGCCTGCTGAGCTGCCCAGATTCTGTTTTTGGTCATGCCCAGCAGAAGCACATTGCTTTGTTCTTAAACAAACCAACGGGAAGACTCTTAGGGAAACTGAGCAGAGACCAGTGTGGAACATACACCAGAAGCCAGGGAAGCCAGGCTTGTCCAGGGCTTGGTCTCAGGTATTGCCAGTCAGACATGTATTCCAACTAGCTTCCCCACCCATTAGATTCTTCCTGACAAAGCAGATTATGAAGACATGGGTATCTCTGGTGACCATTGTCTTTGCACTTGTGGGATAGAGTCCTAGTTCCAAAGAGAAGAACCTGTGAGATGACCTGGATGAGGATGCAGAGCACTGGGTTTGGTGCGATAGTACAGTGAATTGTTTGCTTGCCTTGCTTGCAGCTGACCTTGGTTCATCCCCCAAACCTTGCCAGAAGTGATCACCTGGGCATAGAGCTAAAAGTAAGCCCTATATACTCCTTAATGTGTCCTCTGTCCTCTCTAAGAACACAGAAGACTGTGTTTTAAGGCATATTTTAAGCCATCTTGTGGGGGATATTGGGACATATTCTCCATGGATTATGAGGGCATCCTCTGTACTTTACTTTTTCTGACTATGACTTTAATGCTCCTAGAACCATTATGGCCTTCCAGACACACAAACGCACCCACATGCAAAGCACACTTTCTCTGGGTCTGAGGGGCAAGGTAAGTAAGTGGGAGTTGGAGAATAAAGAACCAAAATGGTGCATCAGGAGGTGCTGATTTGGCTTTGAAATTTAATACTTGGTCAAAGGGTGATTTCTATGTATATTCTGTTCTTTCTCAGCATGGAGTCATTTCATTCAAACTCTGAATTGGTCTCACATTTAAAAAAAGGTGATTTATAAATTCTTCTGAAATTTACTATAACAGGGACATTTGCAAGTGTCCTCTTGCATGACACTTTCATTCCAAGGAAGGATCCCAGAATGATTTTTTGGTTTCAGATTAGCTTCAGATTAGCTCCTGGCTTCAGATTAGCCACTTTCCTTCCCTTATACTACTCATAAATTATAAAAGGCTCGATGAAATGACAGGCATTTTATTTGTTTATTTATTTGGGTTTTTGAGACCACATCCAGGTTTGCTTAAGCCTTGCTCCTGACTTGGGATCAGGGTTCACTCCAAGTGGTGTTTAAGGGACTGTAGGCAGTGTCAGGGATTGAACCCAGGTCAACTGCATATAATGCAAGTGCCTTGCTCTGTGGTTTTGATGGCTCCAACTCTAATGACAGACATTTTAATGGCTCACAGCATTAATTCATCTGGACAGGTGATATAGCCAATCGATTTTTGGCTCAGTAATTGAAATAGGCAATGACTTGTATCTTCCCTTCCACTTCCCACCAAAATCCAGGGTGGGCTGGGAAGCAAGGAGGGTGGTAAGGAGTTTTTCTGGCCTGAAGATAGATGTTGGAGGTTGGGCTTCCCCCACTGGGGATGAGTTCTTTCCTCATGGTCCTGAGCATGCCCCAGATCTGGGTGATAAAAACAGACTTTGTGGGGTCCGGGAGATAGCATGGAGGTAAGGCGTTTGCCTTTCATGCAAAAGGTCATCGGTTCGAAACCCGGTGCCCCAGATGGTCCTCCGTGCCTGCCAGGAGTAACCCCTGAGCACTGCCGGGTGTGACCCCCCCCAAAAAAAAACAGACTTTGTCCTGCCTGCCCATAATCAGTTAGTGACATCATCAAACATCTGAAATCTAGCGACCTCAGCCTGTGCCCTGTTCCTTTAAATTTGTTTCTGGGATCCAAATTTTTGGAAATATTGAATATTCTTTTAGATGGAGATAGAGCCAACACCTCACTGGATTGGTTCTAGATGTACAACATAAGGCTTTGATATTTGTAGACACCACAGATTCCTCTAAGTGTGATGGAGAGTGGACTGTGAACAGAGAGAACACAACAGACTGAATGTGAGCATAGCACAGAGCAGAGGGATCCAGGTTCAAGCCCCAGTACCACATAATATACATTGTTGGTGGTTTTGAAGTGGAAAAGGTTTTTTTTTGGCTCCAGGACAGAGATAGCAGAATACAGAGATACCACATGAGTGAGCGTTAATCAGATAGATAGGCAGGAACAAGCGCTGAGCACAGCCAGATGTGGCCCCAGAAACCAACAGAATCTCAGCCCAACCTTGTTCCAATGCCTGATCTGGGGCTTTTAGTCAATCAGTTGTAGATGCGCAGTTGCTTGGTGTGCGTGTTGAGGCGATGTTTTTGGAGCCAGTTAGTATTAGTTAGGAACGTGGGAATTTGGTTTCCCAGGATTTCTTGCTGCATATTCACAGTTGCCCATTCTGTCTGTGACTCAAACGCTGCAGTTCTTTACTGAGAAAGTCTCGAGGTGGTTCTTCATTGCTTTCACTTGTATTTGGTTTCCATTTGAGCAGGTCTGCATGCAGTGAGCACTGGGTAAAAGAAACCAGGACTTGATCTCAGCGCGAACAGTGGTCGACAAGGTCAGGTCAGAAAATGGGGTTTTGGACAACTCTTAGGGTTAGACCTATAATTCCATATTCTTGTCATCTGAGCATAAATCAGAAAAGACATCCATTGAAGCCCAGAGCATTAGCACAGTGGAGAGGGTACTGGCCTTACATATGGTCAAACTGGTTTCAGACCTGGGCATCCCATATAGCCCCCCAAGCACCATCAGAGTGATTTCTGAATGCAGAGCCAGGAATAAGCCCTCAGCACCACTGAGTGTGGCCCCCCAAATAAAACAAATTAAAAAAGCCACAAGAAACAGGCAGTTCTAGTGAATCTCTCTTCTTTCAGTACTTGTTTATGTCCTTCCCCCCTTCCCCTTCATCATTGTTGTTACTGCAGAGATGGGGTTGGGGAGTTGTGGGGGGCTGGCTGTGAAGTGTGTCAACACAGGCTCACTTTGTCCATCTCTTTAGCCAGAGCCCCCTTGGGGGGTGACCCCTCTCTCTGCAATGTTAACACACCTGGCTGCTATGTGACTGCAAATACTCTGGGATAGACTGCAGAACTTTAAGGATCGAGCTGGGTACACGTGGGACCCCAGAGATTTGAATTCATGACTGCACTATGAATTACTATGCAGACAAAGGAGCAATTGAAATCTTGTTCACAGATTCACTGTAGTGTGGTAGAGCAGGACAGCATCATTCTGTTAAGAGAAATATAGCAAGAGAGAAGGACAAATGCCCGAGGTCCTCACTCATCAGCTAAGTAGAAAGAAACAAAACAAGGAAATAGGGAGTATCAGATGACAAACCCTGGGTCCTGGATTATGGAACAAAGAATGCCAAGGAGGGAGTGAGGGAGGGAAACTAGAGGTGGGGGAAGAAATGAACTGAAGGAAACTTAGGGCATTGGTTGAACCCTTTGGTGATGGTGAGATGAGACAAGTGTGTTTACCCAAATTATAGCATCCACACTACTTTAAGAGGACCACACTATGGGTGGGAGACAGGACACCCTGGGGCATCATGGGTGTCCTTGACAGTGGTGGTAGATGTGGAGTTGGAGTTTGCCCAAAACACTTTATTAGTCTTACTGTAATCATGGTGCCTGGATTAAAAAAAAATGGGGGGGGGGCAGGGAAATACTATAGTGGGTAGTTTTGATCCCTGGCATCCTAGAGGGCCCCATAAGCCCTCAAGGAATGATTCCTGAGTGCAGAGCCAGGAGTAGGCCTTGAGCACTACCAGGTATGGCCCCCAAACCAAAAGCAATTCTCTCCCCCAAAAGTACAGTCATAAAAAAAACATCAGCTATTTGGGGGTAGGAGAGAGGGCAACAGAACCCATTTTATCTCCCCCTTTCCACTGTGGTTTTACAACAAACCAAGGCACTTCCACCCCATGGCAGCTTTTCCTTTTGCAGAGTGAGAGAAAAGAGCAGAGATAATGCACCCCAACCTCCACCACCTACTTATCTAAGGACCTAACTCCTGGGAACCCGCACATTTTACCTTTGATGACCAGAGGCTTTTGCAGATATGATTTGGAGTATTTAAATAGGGAGATGTTCTACAAGAATAGGGTGTGTTCTAGGGGCCAGAGTGGTAGCACAAGCAGTAGGGCATGCCTTGAATGCACTAACCTAAGACAGACTGAGGTTTGATTCCCCAGTGGCCCATATGGTCCCCCAAGCCAGGAACTATTTCTGAGCACATAGCTAGAAGTAACCCCTGAGCTTCACCAGGTGTGGCCCAAAAAAGCAGGAAAAAAAAAGAATAGGCTATGTTCTAAATATCATGCAAGGGATTTGGGGAAGAGGGACTCAATTGGAGACTGCCTGATGTTCCCTTCATGAGGAGGTTAGAAACACTGGTTTTGGAGACTAACAAGTGGGCTAGGAATCAAGGCAGCAGGATTAGAGTTGAAGAAGGTGGCAAAGACCAGTGTGCCTTCTCAGTTCTCTGGCATCAGTAGGGAGCTTGGCCTCAGCCTGGAGAGTTTCATATTGCTCTAGAGGGAACAGCCCTTTGGTCCCTACCTCCAGCAGCCTGAGGGAAGCCTCCAACTTGTTCAGAACAGCCCCCAGAAAAATAGAACTTCCTGGCCTTGGTCTAGAACATGTTTGTTGTGTATCAGTGGGTGTATGAAACATATGCATCTTTTTTTTTACTTCTCAGGTCTGCTTGGTGGGAAATATGAGGCAGTCTCAGCCCCGTCCCCAGGCTCAGAGATGGTGGCACAGAATGATGAGGACCAAGCTAAAGGCACACAGCTAAGACATGGTAAATTCTGGGTGCAGAGGTTTTTTTGAGGACCCTTGTTCACACTTGGCAACAGTTCAACAGTATCTTGGGATCCTGGACAGAAGGTTAAGGGGTAACCATGGGAAGGGTCTTGAGGAAGGAGGATGGAGAGAAATGGAATCCATGGAGACTTCGTCCAAGGCAATTTGGGGACTAGCTATTAATTATGGAAAAACTGGAAGTAGTGTTTATTGATAAGAATTTCTTTGAGTCTCAGCCAGGAGTACTCAGGGCCTGCCTCTGGCTCTGCACTTAAGGATTACCTGGTGTCCTCAGGAGTGCTGGGGATCAGATCCAGGTCAGCAATACTCAAGGCAAAATACCTTACCTACCCACTGTGCTCCAGCCCCCAGGACAGACTTTCTTAGTATTTGATGAACATACTAGGAATATCTGGGTGCAAGTCTTGACTAAGATCTGGATGCAACTCTTAGAAGGGACACATGTTTTGCTTTCTCAATAAATACCTGGAAGTAGAAATATTGAGGTATCTTGCAACCTAATGCTTAACTGCTTTGAGAACCTTTCAAAAGGTCATAAGGTCTGGGCAAGACCCCTCCTCTCAAACAAGTCTCAGATAACCAGGTTCGATATGAGGGTCCAAGGATGCTACCATCTTGTTCCCTTTTGTGCCAGAGAGACACTATTTAGAATACACCCTATTCTTTTTTTTTTTTTTCTTTTTCTGCTTTTTGGGCCACACCTGGTGATGCTCAGGATTTACTCCTAGCTGTGTGCTCATAAATCATTCCTGGCTTGGGGGACCATATGGGCTACTGAGGAATTGAACTGCAGCCTGTTTTATGTTAGTGCCTGCAAGGCAAATGCCCTGCTGCTTGTGCTACCACTCCTGGTCACCCTGTTCCCCACCCAAGGTTGCACCCAACAGTGCTCAAGGAATCACTTATTTAGTGCTGAGAGTTAAAGCTGGGTCAGATATTTCCTAACTTCTGAACTCTCTCCTCCCACTATGTGCTTAAATTTTTAAAGGAATTACCAAACATCTCCTGCTTTCATGAGTGTTACAACATGTCAGAAGGTTCCTGGAGCCCCACATATCCTACCCCCAAGCCTCAGGTGAGACCATTTCTTCCCTTCCTGTGCTTGAGGCTGAAGTCAGTTCAAGTTGACTTTTTGTCACTTGCAACCCAAGAATTGTGATTAACCTGGTGGGGGGTGGTCACTCTGTTTTTGAGAAACTTCTTTATCTGGAGAATTTGCAAATTTGGCTATTGAAAGATATTTACTGAGAACAAACAGCACCCAGTTGAATCTATGCAAAAAAATGAAAACAAACTCAGCATGACATAATTGCATCAGCTGGAGACTGTGCAGGACTGAATGATATTGATCCCGGGGCTGGGACAAATTCCAGCCCAGGAGATAGGATTCCTTCTTGTTCTGATCACATGGATGATTATTTCAGCTGGCAAAGTCCAGAGGCTAAAAATGGAGTCATCATAGATTTGGTTGATTTACAACACAGTTTTAGATTAAAAAAAAATCCCTCAGAATTAATTAGAAGCTTATAATCATTGTCAGTGTGGCTGGGATGAGGGGAGAACTATCCCTATAATGACAGAATCTTCAAATCAAGTGGTGTAAAAAGACAAAAGTGGCTGCTTGCCAGTGTGTGCTGCTGAGACCACTTCTGGCTGGATAGAGGATGGAGGTGCCCTCCGTTGGCTGAGACAGGATGTGAGTGGTCTGGCTTCTGACCTTTGACTTCCTGGACTTCCAACCCATCACACCCCAGATGTGGGATTCCAGCCAGGTTAACCCACTGGAGCTGAACCTTGCTTTCTCCTTCTACGTTGGAGATTGAAGAAGTGTCTGTGTTCTTAGAGGGTTGCAAAGATAAAATGAGTGAGAGATGCTCACAACACTGGTTAACCCTCTGGAGAGATGCCTCATAGTGGTTTTGTGGGGGATGGGTATAATCTGGGGCTGGTGTGCTCACTCTTGGTGAAGCAGACCTCCTTGGTGTTACCATATCTTAGTATTCTGGGTTTTCTTCTTGATCATGGGCTGGATCTCATGGGGTTGGAGACATGGTCCAGGGATTAAGGCACTTAATTGCCTTGCACACAGCCAACCTGAATTCAATCACCAGATATGCCTAGGGTCCCCTGAGCACTGTCAGGGGTTATTTCTGAACATAGAGCCAAGAGGAGTAAGCCCTGAGCGCTGTTGAGTGTGTCCCCCAAACCAAACCAAACCAATTAGACCAAGTCAAACCAAACCAAACCAAATCAAAACAAAATCAAACCAAAATCTACCAATAAGCAAATGGCTCTTATAGCATTGCTGTAAAGCACCTTAGTTCAGTTAGAACTGAGAGAAGTCATGAGAGCAATCATCATCCCATCCAGGATGCTGAGAGCCCAGTATAGATGCCCTCCCCATTTCATCCCCCTGGTCTACCAAGAGGTTGACTCCTAGGGCAAGAGAATATGGGGCTTCCTCAGGAAGCTCTGTACTAGACCCTCTCTCTTCTAGGTATGTGATGAGTTGAATGCAGGTGGACCAGTGAGCCCCCAAATCCACCTTCTTCAGCTCCACCCGCAGGAACATCCTTTGAGTCTTCCTTAGGAACCTCACCAGGCCCAAAGGGAAACTATCCCCAGGGATTTTCACAAAGGAATCTGGGCGCTTTTAATTTCTGTCCCCACTGTTACTGGGGATAGGGGACATCACTGCAGGGGAGGCATTTTACCTACTGGGTACTGTTGAAGATGCTCTGAGGTTACACAGTTTGCACCCAAAAAGAGCTATTCCCTGATGGACATAGCTCATGGAAAACAGAGACAAAGGCAGTTTCAACTTCCCTCAGCAAACCAGCTGACAATCCACATGGAGAAGGGGAGAGAAAGGAAGGAAACAAAGCCAATTTGGAGAGACCCAAAGTCAACGATATGGGGAGCCAGGCAGGTGTGGAGAGCACTTGGGGAGCCTCTGATGGGTGATAGGAGGCAGGAAGGCTAAATGCAGAAGGATAAACTCTTAAGGACAGCCCAGAGAATCTTAAATTCTCTTTGCCTGCAAATCTCATAAGCAGAGAAAAGGCAACTCAGAGCAGGGCTGATGGGTTGAAGGGAGCCAACAGCCTGAGAGGGCCTGGGGCGACGTTGGAAGAGCAAAGGGACAAATTGTTGGAGAAGGAGACCAGCTTGGCTGCTCAGGCTGTCAAGTGGCTCAGACACAGGAGGTGCAGATGGACAGAGGGCCGAGTCCCCGGGCATGAGAGGGATTTGCTCTGTGGCTTGTGACGGCTGCTTTGATCTGCTCTGCAGTCACCACAGGGGTGCATCAGAGCATGGTGCGTGGCTGTCTGTAATGAACTCTGAGAAAACTCCAGAAGGCAGTTGGAGGGTCTCCTAAGTCATAGAGTGATTCTGAAATGCAGGGTGGTGGTCTTCTCTGTTCTCTTGGTCCTAATATAGATCTAGTTGGAGTTCTTTGGAGAGGTGTGTCCTAGACTTATTCTGTACTTCTCATCTCCCCAGAATTTGAGTTTCCAAAAACAGACAGGTCCCAACCCCCACCCCACATTGCTCTGTGCTGCAAAGCTGTCTTTATGTGGTTGGGAGATACAATGATTAGAACACATGCCTGGCACATACTGACCCAGGTTCAGTTCCCTGTACCCCATGGCATATAGCACATCATAAAGCGCCCCTATATAGCACTGCTGTGTGTTTGGAGGGGGAGCTCTGGTATGCCCAGCACCCCAGGACCCAAGAATCATTGCGTCCTCAGTCCTTTGCATTGATCTCTCAGTTAGGTTGGCTGAGATAGGCTGAGCGACGCCCCCGAGTACCATTTGAGAACACCCACCACAAAGAAAACCATCCTTGGTTGGTGTGACTTCTTCATCCTCATGATTTTTCTTCAAAGACAGGTACCTCCTTCCTGGGGCCCCACTGAGCTCCCCAGAGTAATGGTCTTGGAGGTTCCCAAACTAACTTGGTCTACTGTGCCCTTTTCAAGGGAATAAAAAGAAATTACACAGCATCTTCTGGAAATCGACCTTTGTAACTGAACCAGCAGAAAGTGCTCCCTTGTGCTCCCATTGCGTCTCAAAGCTGCTACTCCCACCCTGTTTCAGTGAGGCCCTAATACTTCCCTTGCTCTGCCATTTTTGAGAGCATATCCAAAAGCACATCCGAACATTCTAGTGACACTGTTTTCAGTCAGAACTAGCCTTGGTCAAAGTGACATTTTCAGCTTCTGCTTGAGGCTTCCAGTACCTTCTCTAGCTTTAAAGGAACAAAAAGCAAAATAGAACAGAGTTACTACCAGGATCAGGGAATCACTAAGGAGGAGGAGGGAATGACTAAAATCCTTGTGGATAGTTAATATAATTGTTGATACTTTAAACTTTTCTTATTTTTAATTTATTATCTTTTTTTACTTTTTTTGGTTGTTGACCCACACTTGGTAGTGCTCAGAGCTTACTCCAGGCTCTGTACTCAGGGATCACTCCTGGTGAGGACTGGGGTATTATATGAAATGCCGAACATTGAACTTGGGTGGGCTATGTGCAAAGAAAGTGCCCTTCCCACTCTACTGTAACTGCAACCCCTAACTTATTAATTTTGTTTTATAATTGGGCTGTTTTTGCTGGTTCATATTTAGTCTTAAACCTTCTGGCATTGATAATAATGATGGCGGTGGTGGTGGTGATGATTATGTTGATGATAATGATGTTGACCATGAACTTGGGACCTCACACATGCAAGACTTCTCTATTGTTGAGTCACATCCAACCTGTGTCTGGCCTTTAGACACTAAGGCATTTGAGAAATGTCATTTGTAAGTTGTTATTCTGTATAAAGAGAAAGACTAAAATCAATCCAAAACACAAACAAATAAATGGAAATGCATTCGTGACTTTGGGAGTGGGTATAAAGGATGAAATCAAACATTAAACATGGGGAAGACTTAGAGAGGAAGGATTAAGAATTTTCTATGTTTATTTATTTGGTCTACCACCCCCCCTCAGAGAAACAAAAACAACAAAAACATTCAGGCCCCCTCTGGAAATCTACCTTCTTTATGAGAACAGAAAAAAAAAAAAAACAAGTATTTGCACCTATGTATCTAATTGACTAGATAGTAAAAGTAGTTCATCTTACTCTGTTTGTACATTCTATTTAAGATTTAAATTACTGGTTTATATTCATATTATATCAGTACTTTCTGGAGTGGCCCAATAAAAAATAGCATGTTGAACAATTAAAAAAAAAGAATTTTCTGTGTTATAAAATTGTGATGAAAATAGTGTGAACAGTGAATACCTCATTAAAAATCTCTACTGATGGGGCCAGAGTGGTAATTCAGCAGATTCGATCCCTTGTATGTTGCTGATCTGGGTTCAATTCCTGACATTTCATAGGATCCTCTGTAGGTACCACTAGGAGTAATTTTTGAGTGCAAAATCAAGAGTAACCCCTGAACACTGTCAGGAGTGCCCCCCAAGAAAACAAACAAAATCTCTGGTGCCAGACTCCTCAGGTCCAGAGAAGTTCTTCTTTGAGCTTATCCACACCTCTGGGTCTCCATCAGGCACATGGAAAGCCATGATTTTGTCAACACCTTTGCTGACCACTGACTATTTCCATGAACATTGACTTAGTTTCTCCCCTGAGCACAAATTTTATTTGTATCCTTATTTTATATATAAAGATTTCATAGCACAACATAAACCAACCTGGAAATGAGGGTGCTTTGATAATAGGACATAGGTGTTAGTTACAGAATCCAAACCCTCTTAGGAGCTCGGAAAATGAGAACACAGTCTTACAGAGTCTGAACAAAATGAAAACTACAGAAGTGAAACAATATTCATTATATTCACTGTGGCTTTACAAAGCCTCAATCTTCACTAAAAACTCTTTGTAGATATAATGGGGGCTGAGCCCCTGATGACTACCTAGTGTTACATTCTACAATTAAAAAAGATCCTTTGCAAAGAGCTTGCTAGAGAAAGGAGGTATCAGGCATTCATTCATTTATTCATTTATGTCTTTCTGTGTATACATTTCTATTTTTTTTTTTTTTGGATTTTGTTGTTGGCCTGTTGGAATCAATCTGCCTGCCAGGAATTAAAATCATAGATAGGAAAACCCTACAGAGCACTGATATTAATGTTTCCTGAACTCCAGCATCTATATCTGTCTTCTTACTTAGGATAAACCCTTTTAGTTTCTTTCCCTTGCTTCTTCGACTGTTTCCCTTGGCTATGAACTTTATCTTTAAGTCTTTAAGTTCCACGATGTGGCTTTCACAGACTAACACTGGCTGAAGTTTTCTGTCAGTTTGATTAGCCAACAGAAGAGCCAGGAGCTGCTCTCTGTGACAGATGAGACAGGCAGTCCCACTTTTAGGCCAGAAAGGGCAAATTTTCCTCCTTCTAAGCTTACATATCACTTTGCCTTTTGCAGTGACTGGAGTCAATATGCCCAGATCAGCTTGGGGCAGAATATGTTGCCCACCCAATGATAGATCAGGAATGCTGAATAAGCCAGAGACCCCTCTGCATCTGCCACTGTCTGCAATAGGTTCAAAACTCTCTGCACAGAGAATTTCTGGACATTCACTCATTCATCACCTAGTGAACATTTGTTGAGTTGCTGCTCTCAGCTAGTATCTGTGGAGATCTTGGGCTTTCCATTAAGACAAGAAGGTAATGGGGCCCTGAATTCAGGAAGCTTCGGAGAGGGTAAACATAAAGTCTGATGACCCAGCAGGGGACAAGAAAGTGAAGAAAGGAAAACCCGGTTGGCATGAGGATGATTTAGGAGGGAGCGTCTGATCAGCATGGCTGGGATTTGGGTGGGGATGATCCTCTTGAAAAAGATGACATTTGACACTAGACGCAAACCATACATACTTTTTCAGAATCCCTAGAGTTTTTGAGTTTTGTTTTCTTATGTTGTTTATTTATTTATTTTAATAGCCCAAGAGTTCTTGAAGAAATGAGATTGTTAAAATTGAGTAGGACTAAGATCCAGAGATGACATTCATCCAAGTGTTGACAGTGGAAATCGCCAAGTGGTGGACTCATGGGCTCATTCACTTGCAGAGGTTAACTGAGCATCTAAGATAACCCCAGTTCTGACTTTAGTACTGGGGAAATGAATAGTATAGATGTTGTTGATGGTCTGAATGTGACAAGTGTTCTGGAGGAATCAGTGTGTTGTGGTAAAGGAGGACAGGAAAGGAAGCAACTCATTGGTAAAGGAGGTTGAGATGGAGAGATGAGAATGTTGAGGGTAGGTTCTGGGAGTTGAATCTGCATGTGCAAAGGCCCCGGGGGATGTGTAGACTTGGTTATCTGGGTAGCTAAAGAACAAATGTCACAAATCCTAATCTTGGTTAGGATGAAACAGGAGAATCAAGAGTAAAAGCTAAAGAGAACTGGGGAGGTTTGGAGTTATGGTGAGGAGAGCTTGGATTTCATGGAGATCAAAGAGAAACTACCTAGAGATTTTAAGTTAAAGACTGAGATGAATTATTCCCATCTAAAATTTTTTTTTTTTTTTGGCTTTTGGGCCACACCCGGTGATGCTCAGGGGTTACTCCTGGCTATACGCTCAGAAGTCGCTCCTGGCTTGGGGGACCATATGGGAACTGGAGGATCGAACCGCGGTCCGTCCTAGGCTAGCGCAGGCAAGGCAGGCACCTTACCTCCAGCTCCGCCGCCTGCCCCCCCATCTAAAATTTGATTTATTCTTATCAATCGGGGGAGTGAACCATATCCTGCAGTGCTCGCTTACTCTGGTTTTGTGCTCAGAAGTCACATCTAGAGATGGTTGGGGATCATATAGGGTGCCAGAAAACAAGCTCAGCTTGGCCAGAAGCAAGGCAAATTCCTGATCCCTCTATAAAAATCTATATTTTATTCTTATTATTTATGCTTACTTTATACTTATGATCATATATTTACTCATTAATTTATTTTGGGGGAAATTCATCTGTGAAAGTGCTTAGAGGTCATTCTGGCAATGTGTAGGGACAATATGCAGTGCCCGGGATCAAACTGATATGTGGGGTCCTATAAGTCATTTTGGTAAATCCTATTCACCCCTGCTTTCTTGAATTGGGCCAGTGGGGGATATGAAAAGCATCAGCAACAGCTGGAAGATAAACAGAAATGGGGTATCAATTAGACTGGAAAGGAAGGGCAAAGATAAAACGAAGAATGACTCCTGGGTTCTCAATACTGGTAACTTTTGTAATGTTGACAGCATTTTCTTAAATCATGAAAAACTGCAGAAGAGTCCAGAGATAGTATAGAATAGGGGTGGCAAACATGTGGCTCTCAAGTCGCATGCGGCTCTCAGCCAAAATGAATGCAACTCTTTGCCTCTTATCATGATTTTGTATACTATGACTCTTGACCAAGTTTGGATTTTGTTCTGCTGCTTCTGAGGAGGGGCCTCTGAGGAGAGATCTCCGAGCGCAGAGTCTGGCCCCCAGGCTGCGTCATCCTGTCTTCCATCCCTCGGAAACAACTGCATGGGCCATCGAGAGGGGGGACCCATGTGTCACATGTTTTGTCACATCTTGCCGTTAGTTCTTAGTGTGGAGGATGCAGCACACTCTCACCATCACTGCAGGATTTTGACCCTCACTCAAAATGGCAAAATGCAATATGTGTTTAATAGATTATTGTTAGAATTAGATGTGTTTGTGGGAGTGTTTGTCTGTTTTTGCAGGTCACTGCATGGTGTGGCTCTCTGACTCTCACAGTTTAAAATTTTGGCTCTTTGTGCTGAACTTGTTCGCCAGTCCTGGTATAGAAGTTAATTGCCTTGCATGTGGCAAGCAATTTCCTGCACTCTATCTGGTCCCTCCTTCCCCTGCCAAACACTGCAGGAGTAAGTCCTGAGCAATGCTGGGTGTAGTTCTCAAACAAAAACCCAACAAAGGAAAGGAAATCTAGATAGGAAATCATTGAAGGGAAAAGAAGCAAGAAATTGATTTGGGGGATGTAAGATATTAGAAAAGTCCCTACAACCAGGAGATCAAGTAGAAAGTTGGGTACCAAAGTTTAGAATGCAAATAGAAGTTGGGCTGTCTACAGAACTTTGAAGTCACCTGAGTACAGGTGTTATTTGGAATCATAGAAAGGGAGTCAAGAATGAGTTTGATCAGAGTAGGAACATAGACAGCTTCAGTTGTAAACCATTGATTTTATTTCAAATGGTAAATATAGACACATGCAATGCTCAGGAATTGAATCCAGATTAGCAGAGAGCAAGGCAAGCACCCTGCCTGCAGTTTGGGTATAACACATGTAGTTTTTAATCTCTGGGGTATATTGCAATTTCACTATTTTTTTTTCTGGGTAAAAAGAGGTGAGTGATTATTTCATTCCCAAAGGTGACCAGTTGTCCCAATGTTTGTTAGGGAGGTTTAATTTAGGGGTGCATGACACACTCAAAATTTCCCATGAATACCTCCACAGTTGGTTGGAGGTTGGTCATGTTATCTGCTGGGATTTGGCAATGGCTTGATCCGTGATCATTTGGTGAGATTGCTACTGACAAAGAGGGGGTAGAGTCAGGGGTGTTGCTAAGTTATCTGAACAGGTCATCCCACTCCGCAACAAATGGTTCCCCAGCACCAGCCCATCCTTACAACAGGTTGAGAAATTTAATTGCAAGGAGCTCAGACTTAAGATACTGGCCACAGTTTCATTGTTCCTTCCTGAAAGATCTCTGTGGGAGAGGAAAGAAAATCTGCCAAGCCAAGATTTATCTGCCCCACTTCCTGGGAGCATCTGTACCCAACACAGGGAGGGAAGCACAATGATTTCTTGGCTGGTGTTCCACACACGAACTCCAGTTAACCAACGCTGTGGTTCTGAAAACCATTTCTGTGGTTCAGAGGTGACTTTCCTTTCTTGGATGGGGAGAGGAGATTGGCTCTTGGTGTGGGGAGAAAAAGATGAAGACAAAAATAAAAAAATAAAAAAGCACCGGGGATGCATTTTGTTTCAGTAATTCAAGATTCCTAAAGCTGTTAGCCTGAGTTCTCACTCTTACAAACTGGCATTTATCTTTCGTTCACTTGGGAGTGGATTGAATTCTTCCTTTATGCATTTAAAAGTGAAAAAAAAATTGGGGGCTGAAAGCCTGCAGGAAAATGAAATGACCAAACTAATCTTGGTCTCATATATGGAGCCAAAGGCAATGTGGCATTTCTCGATTTGTCTTTGAGTTTTCCTTAATGGAAAGTTTGATTGTGGGTGCAAGGTGAGGGGTGATCAGAGAAGAGAGAATTCTGTAGATTCAGACCATCAGAACCCCAAGAAGCTGGGAGCAATAATTTAACCTGATCTCTTTATAACCAGGTATTTATGTTATTCTTTGAAATGAGGACCACACCTGGCTGTGCTCAGGACTAACTCCTGGTTCTGCACTCAGGAATTACTCTTGGCAGTGCTTGGGGAGACCATACATGGGTCACACCCGGCAGTGCTCAGGGGTTACTCCTGGCTCCATGCTCAGAAATTGCTCCTGGCAGGCACGGGGGACCATATGGGGCACCGGGATTCGAACCGATGACCTTTTGCATGAAAGGCAAACGCCTTACCTCCATGCTATCTCCCGGCCCCAAACCAGGTCCTTTTAACTTGAAGAGGATCATAACTAGTGTCATGTCCATCTCTCTCAGTCTTGGAAGAGTATAAAGGACTGCATGAAAGCTATGAGTGGGTAGACTGAAGTGGCATGGATGGTTCCAGATGTGGAGGAAATTGGCTAGTAGGTGTTTGTACTGAAGGTAGTAAAGGAGAAGTTAGAAAGGAAGACAGACTCTATCAGACTCTATCATGGAATGTTAGGGACCAGGTCAACATTGAACCAAGGAAGATTGAGGGTAAGGCAGAGTGGGCAGTTCTGTTTGTCAACGAAGATGACTCGCTTTGTAAAGAAATACACATTGAATGAATGAACCCAGAGAATTGACTGATGCGAAGGCAAATGCTGAATTGCAGGGGAGATGAGGCATGCCCATTGTGTTCACTGAATGACTCTTCTGACTCTTTGCTTAATAAGAATTTTCATAGAAATAGTTGGTTACAGAGATAATAAAAGTCTATATGTGACAAGTAAGATTCAGTTCAACAAACAGAAAGTCTGAAATATAGTTGCTTAAGTTGAGAAAAGGTGTTTTTATTCCTTCTGTAATGAAAGATGGGAGATATTTTGGAAGTGCATTGGCTGGTGTTGGGGTGGAGAGAAGATCTCACAAACTGAGGCTACTTCTGTTTCTCTAGGGCACTAGTTGAGATCTCTGTGAGCATAGACACAAGATCGATGCCCAGGCACAGATGCCTTCTTCCAGAATAAAAAAGTAGAGCCAAGAGTTGTAGCATCCATTGACTTTTTCTTTAGGGGAGCAATGGCTTCTGAGCTTTCCTTTCCAGCTCATTGGCCAGGATGGAGTCACATGTTCAAGCTGTGACTGAAAGGGATTCTGGAAAAGGTGCTTGTCAGTCATCCCTGGATGAAAATGTAGGTTCTATTAGTGAAAAAGAGTCTCAATAAGAAGAGCCACGTTCATGTTCCTAGCACCACATGGAAAAGAGCAAAGCTTAAATGATAAACAGACTTGCTTTATTCCTTCTAGTAAATTCCATTGGATGCAGAAACCTCATCCTAGGCTGTTTGACTTGGCTTGGAATCAGGATGCAGAGCAGCAAGGGGCTTCAATCAAACAAGATCTGCTTAACACCACCCAGTGACGGGCTTTGGTTGCTGCTAAAGGTCACGTGGTGGGAATCTGCAAGCCCTTGGGTGTCTGGGAGACATTTATGTCAAGCGAGACAGAATCAATACAACCGTGGGTGGCTGCTTTTTGTCACTGTGGGCTCAGTGCTTGCCACCAACATTATATTTGGCCAAAGGAAAACAAACTTGAGCACCATGCAGAGCCTAATGGAGCAATTCCAGTCTTGACTGAATTTTTCTAAGTTCTACAATACAGCTACCAAGTGGGAGATACTGAGGGCACATGCTAAGCCCTCAGTAAATGAGAATGGTTGTTATCATCAGTTAATGGATTATACTGACCAAAGGGAAACTTGGGACCATGTAGGACAGAATTGCTTTAGGGTAACTAAGAAAGATGTAAAAATATGCGTGTCTAGAATTGGGTGGTTCAAATATGGCTGATTCAAATCTAATTATGACTCTGTATTTGAGTGGAGAGGAATAAGGAAAGAAAAAAAGGGGCTGGGAGAGGAGTGGAATTCTTTATATAAGAAGGAAAGGAAAATTTTGAGGTTTGTGGGGTTTGGAAAGGTTGGAGCAGGGGAGTGACTGACTAAATTTATGGTTTGAAGAGCAGGTTGTTTTGAGAACAGACTATTGGAAATGAAGATGGAAACAAGTTACCAACTGGGCATGAGAGAAACAATAGTGGCTGGCAACTTTGGTTTGTTCCAGGAGTCATGGAGAAAGGATAGACTTAGGATATTTGTCTGGGGCCGGGCGGTGGCGCTGGAGGGAAGGTG
>PVKC010009637.1:0-26582 GCA_004027635.1 Crocidura indochinensis | reverse complement strand
TTTATTTTTTTGTATATTGTTGACAATAATATTTTAGGTACATATTAACATAAAATCAGGGGGATTCCCATATCAAATTGTCCTCCTTCCACCTCCATTCCCATCCTACCACCCATATCCACCTCCCTCTCCCTTGTGGCTGCTAGAATAGATGGTCTCCTCTGTGCCTAGCTTACGGCTTAGTGGTCTTATACTTGTTTGGTCTTGGTACTTCCCTTATTTCCCCCTCTAACTGGGAGGCGGGACTAGTTAGTTCTACTTTTTTAATTTTTAAAGTTGTTTTTTTTTTTGCATGTAAACCAGTGTTACTGGATCTGATTTTCCAGTAGAGATTTAGTGTATTAGTACATTTTTCTTTGTTCCTTACACAATAGGATTCATCTCTAACTTGAATTGAAGTAGGGACTACTTGGTAATTGTTTAGGCTCTACTTATAATAAAGTTGGTGGATAGCCAGGTGGGTATAATGGGGGTTTTGGGATTAGATAGACCTGGTGAGAATTCTATTTTTGCCTTACCTACACACCAAGATACCCAGACACTCATTTTATCAAAGGGAAAAAAGATAATACCCCCTGCTGAGTAGTAGAAGAGCTAAATGCATGTTTAGTGGTGAAACATGTTTAGTATGTTAGAAAGAATAAATATTAGTGTTCTTTCTAAAAACTATTTCTTAAACCTTCCAACTTTGCTGGAATTTGTTTAAAATAATTACATGGCAGGCTGGAGTGGCATGCTAGTTCATTTTGCATTTGAACTACTAGCAGATTAAAGTAGACTTGTATAGGACAGCCTTTTGATCGTTAACCTGGGGCTGGATGATTTTAAGCCAATTTTCATCGTGCTACATGAACAAAAACAAAAAGAGACTGAAGGAATGCTATTCCTTTAATTGAAAGAACACTTTTATGTTCTCAGGTCTATTTTAATCTTAAGTGCCGATTATGCATCATTCTCTCCTGTTAACAGACACTTCTGTAAGTGATCTGCACAGGAAGAAATATGATTCTTGCATAAATACTGTACCATGAGAAATTATCTTATTACCTAATATGCCAAAAGCTAATAAGATAAAGAAATGGTACAAATCATTTTTGGACAATATTAAAACCTGATTTTAGCTCATGGAAATAAAATGTAATTTCATTTTATTATTCTCCTACCCAGATAGAACAAAGGCAATAAAGAGTATAAAGAGATTATATAGCTGTGTTCCAGGAATTCTTATAAGGCTATGGAAGGGATCCTTCAGGATGGCCTTAAATTAAGATTTTAACAATTCTTATACTTAGAGAACGCACTCTTCACAATGCTATCTTGTCAAGTACAATTTTCAAATTTGCAGGTGAAAGAAAAAATATTTTTTTCTATACAATTGTACAATTGCTTTATTTGTGTGTTTACATGTACTTATCCATTAAGGAACAAATGCATAGTATCTGCAGGTAATAAAAGCTAAACAAATCCTAGAATTAGGAATTTATGGAATCTTCTATTGCATAAGGCATAGGTTATGTGCAGAATTTCGACAAGATTAAGGTACTGAGTATGGACCCCAGAAGACTGTGATATTCAAACTTATTTATAATATTGTCGTTGGGATTTAAAGATTTTATTTATAAGTGATAAAATAATTCTTGATCTTGATAAGAGATTTTGAATAGGACCTAAGTTGAAAACATTTCTGAGTGTAGGCATTAGCTGATTAATAGGTGTTAAGTAATTTTGATGCCACTGGTGATGATATGGGAATGATTTTGGACATAAGTGTTTTTTGCAGTATCTTCTTCCCATCACTTTGACAGAAACAACACTAAGTAAATGCCACCAGCCCTCACAGCATGCAGTATATCATCCAAGCAAAACATAATATACCTAGGACCTAAAAGAAATGTGCTAATGTCCATATTCTTGTGATTTGTTAGACCTTTTCCACAAACAAATACAGACACTATGTTTTCCTGGAGATCTAAGGACACACTCCCAGCAAGATGAATTGTTTATTAGCTATTAGGCAGACATGTAGTACTGATGGGAAGGGTTGCCTAGAGTGTCTATAGAAAATACTTATATAAATATTTAAAATTAATAAGGACATTTAAATACCTACAGCTACTTCTGAACTAGCTGAAGGCTCTACTGGAAGCTGGGAAATGAGCTATATAAACTGGAAGGATTTCACTACCTTCCACTATTTGAAAATAATGTACCCATTTGTTTACAGTATACTAAAAATACATGTATAAGGAGCAGGGGTGACTGGTAAGCCCTAATTAGAGAGGTTTGGCAGCAATACATGAGAATCTATATACATATTTGTGATAATCTATTATTCCAGGACAACTTTTAGTTTGAATTCTGTTTTTCCTCCAAATTGCAACTAGGGATTTGTCTTTAAAATAAAATAAGGATTTTTAAGTATAGTTATAGGAAGTTCAGGCTCAGGAGTTTAGCTTGGTTAATTAAATACCATTCTTTGGCTTGGATTTAATGATCTAACCATTGAGGTATTTTAATATAATAATAATAATAATAATAGGTTAAAGAGAAATTGAGGATGATTTTACTATTCCTTTAATTAGTTCAGAGAAGGCCTTTCTTCTTCAAGTGTTTTATGAGGTATTATAAATTTTCAATTAGTGAGAAAATTAAAATGAAAGACAGATAGTAACTCCAATGAATGATCCTACTAAGAAATCACTCTAAAACTCAGTAAAGCTCAGGGCATATTTTAATAAGAATTCATACCTCAGGCAGTACCCCTTGTCCCTTTGCTTCCCCACCCCAAACTTAAGGGTAGTTTTAGTCAAAAGTAGAACAGTCAAATATGTGCTACCTCTAAGCAAAGCCAGCGTTAAAAAGGTGGCCTTACTCATTTAGCTGTCAATTGCAATATAAATGGCCTGTTTTCTTGATATTGCTCATGCTCTGTAATATCAATGATGAATGCTTTGTAGTAGAATCAGAATCAGAATCAAATTCCCACATAAACCTTGCTAGCAGCTTCAAGTGACTAAATGTCACTGAGCCTCAGTCATGTCATCTGTGAAATGAGGATAGTACAATCTCCTCCTCCCAGATTGCCGGAGGACAAAGTGAGAGAATACTGAGGATACCACACAGCCTGCCTGACACATCTTCGATGCTCTGTAAATGGACTCTTTCTTCCCTCTGAACAAGTCACAGATAAGATATGCTTATAAGTGAGTAACAGACAAGTGTAGCAGAATGCCCAACAAAATGCGAAATGTACCGGCCTGTGACCAACCAGGGCAGTGTTCCTCACGAGCTTTGGTGCCAGTGACTCACCTGGGGGTCTGGTTAAATATAGATTTGCATTCAGGAGAGTCTGCATTTTAACAAGCTCCCAGATGATGCTGAGAGTGCTGGGTGGAGACTGCACATTTAGGAGCAAGGAAGTAGGGCAATGACTTTTGAGGACTGAAATGACTTTGAGGTAAAGGGCTAAGTTGCAAAATAGAATTTTACTCTTTTTTATTTGTTGGCTTAATGATAAAAATATCTGGGAAATTTGAAGATACTATAGGAAAAAAAAAACGTCTAAATGAACATATTCAAAAATCGGGGAAGCTCAAATCCATTCTACACACTTTCATTTATTGTCTGGACAGATAAAGTACAAATAATTCAAACACAACAAGATTATGAAAAAAAGAACATTTACAATACTTTCCCTCAGAAATCATCTAAACTAGCAAGATTAACATGGAGTCATTCATTATAACTAAAGTATACAACTGCCTGGTCCTAATATTTTTTTTCCTTTTTTTTTCCCCCAAGAGTGAACACATCATAGAGAAGAGATTTTGTCATGCCTTTCCCACTAATGCTTAGCAAATGCATCAAAACTTTGCCAGCAAACTACGTTCATTCATAGCAGGTGATGTAAAAAGGTTTCCCTGAATGTTGAACGAGTGTTCTCTGAACTGAAATCTGGTTTTGTTTTTGTTTTTCAAAACTGAAAAGAGGAAAAAAACCAGAAAAAAAATTTAAAGGAGGAGTTTATGATGCAGCCTTGGTTTTCGCTGTCTACCACTACGACTACTACTACAGAGTTTGTCTCTTCAGTGTGAAAACAACAGTTCTGTCTACATGCACTTAGTGGGTTCAGCATGGGAAAAAATGCACAAAATAAGCACAAGTTATAAATAACCATAACGTTTTATTACCATTAAGACTAAACTTGTATTGAAAAGATTTTATATAACAAGACAAGAAAAGCAATAGCAAATTTAACTATCAACTAGATTATGCATAGCGAGTAACTGTTTCTATTACCCAGGGAAGAGCGTGAACCCTTGTATTTTTTTGTTTTTTGTTTTAAATATATAACCATACAAAGCACAAACATACTAAAATGATCAGTGCACTGGACGTGGGAGAATGCTCCCTCAGTCATTTTGTTCCCTTAGCTCTGTATTTTTTCCCCAATCTGAATTACATTAAAATAATGACCCAGTTGTTTTTATTTTTCTACTGTGCAGTAAGAAAAAATATTCACAACAAACATGACAATATATCAAACAATAGTTCTACACAAGTTACCTTGATACCTTTTTAACTGTCACTTAAATATCATAAGAAAACATTTTAAGACATATACAAACAAAACTAGGCAAGTGTTACAACTTATAATAAATTAACCCAAAAAAATAACTTTATATATATATATTTATATTGTATATACACATACACACACAACATAATGACACAATAATATGCTTCTTCCCATAGTTTAAGTAAACAAATAAGTAGTCTAGCCAATCTAGCTATATTTGATCTCGGCCATAGGCATCATCACATCTGCAATTAAATAAATAAGTGTTTCAAGCAACATAAACAGTGTTTCAAATGTACCAACACAGCCCAATTCTATCAGCATGGGCTACAAAGTGATTTTTGAAAATTCCTTAATGAATTTAAAGCAAATGTATCTTTTGTTTTCCTCTCCTAAACACATTACATTTAACTATGATACTAAGATATGTAAATAATTTCATAGCACCTACTGCTCAAACTAAGGAAGTTTTAGATCAAAAGGAAAATTAATCTTTTTAATTTTTGTTCTGCTGACATCCCATACTGATGACTTAAAGAAAAACTGTCTTTCAACTCATCTCCTTGCTTTTGGGTTTTGACTGTGGGGAACTGTGGTACCCTGGGTAGAACGAACACTCCTTTCCCCTAGTAATTAATAATTGTTTTTATTATTATTACATGCTATGAAAAGATATGAAGATCATCTGTTTATAGCCCATCCTTCAAAAAACAGTCTACGAATCCAGTTTAAAACACACATCTTGATCTCTAAAAAGTTACCAGTGCAGTATGAACGTGACAAAGTTGTCAATTTCCCCTAAATTAGCCAGTCAAAATATTTTTTTCTCAAATCCAGATTCTCTTGTAAAAATTCTTTATATTTTATAAAAATAGATTTTTCTTGAAACCCATTTTCAGCAAAGAGACCACCTCTTTGGCAACAATGTTAATGTTATTAAATTGTTAATGTCATCAGGTATCCCCCTGGCCCCCATCCCCTAACAGAAGACTTTTTAGTTCACATGATATAAAAGAAAAAAGGAAAAATAAAAAAATTTGCAAAAGTTTTTTATTTTTTGCAATTTTTATTATTCCTCTTTAATTTGTGTGGGTTTTTTGTTTTTTGTTTTTTACCAATCTGATTGGATCAACATTTTGACAAAAAAGAAATATCTTTTTTTCTTTCTTTGAATCCCATTACATTGTAAAAATTGCTTTATTTTTTTAATTTTTTTTTTGTTTTTTGTTTTTCTTCTTCAAATGAGCGAATGGTCATCTTAAAAAGACCCACCTTCAAGGAAGGTAGTAAAGTTAGCTGGCTGGGTAAAAATCCCTGCACATTGCTATCTATGTATATTATATTCAACAACGACAGCTATGAAAGAACATTCAATGCATCAAAGGTATTTTTTTGTATTTTTTCTTTTTTTCTAAGCATTATAAAATCCTTTCCTGGTACACTTCAGGATAATCCAATGTTTTAATACTTAGGCAACACTGGCTTATAAAGTCCATGGTTGAATATAAGCCTTGAAAAGTTTGTTTCTCTCTCGTGGGTGCGTGTGTGTGCGTGTGTGTTTTGTTCATATATATTTATATATATATTTTAGTAAGTAAGGATGGGAAATTCAGGACTTGTGGGCTTTGTTGGTTTTAAAGGAAACTTGCAACACTCGGTCTCCCAGGCGGTACCCGTTGAGGCTGGCGATGGCCATGGCCGCCTCATCATAGTTGGTCATGGTGACGAAACCAAATCCCTTGCACTTGTTGGTATTGAAGTCGCGGATGACCTTGACGTTGTTCACTGCACCGAAGGGGCCGAAGAGCTGCCAGAGGACACTCTCATCAGAATCAGGGGATAGGTTGTAGACAAAGATGCACCAGCCTGTTCCTGTGTGACCAGGTATGTTCATTCCCACAAGGCTTGTCATGCCGTCAATGGTGATTGGGGAGAACCTAGGAGGACAAGCAGAAGGGGGGACTGGTCCAGACATCAGTCTGACCATGGATGACACACAGATGCACAGACACAGACATGGGGCAGAGGGCTGAATGAGTGTTTGCAGGAGTCTTCAGGGTTTAAAAACCAAAATGCAAAAACTAATGTCTCTGGCATTTTTTCTGATAGGATTAGCTCAACTGGCATGACGCACACATATGCCAAGAGAAGAATTAAGAAAAGGGACCACAAAGAACTCCCAGAGCAAGACTTTATTCTATAGTTCTAGGACTTTTGTTTTCATAGGGTATTCCACCCTAACCCCATAAAAGACTGTGAGCTCTTTATGGAAGAGCTATTATTTCTCTATTCACACTTGACATTATTTATTCAGTGGAGCATATATGAGAATCTCACAACATAGGAACACATAGAAAGCACGCAATATGTATTTATTGATTGAATACGTGCATAATGTTGGTAGATGTCAATGCTTGGGAAATTTGATTTTTTAAGGCAGATTAGGAGATGGCATTAGAAGTGCTCAAGTCTACCATCTTTGTAGTCCCTTGGCTTATGGTCTTCAAGATCTCGATATTACTGAGAATGGAGATATGTGAGAATGAACATACGTGTCTTTTAATCAGAGGGTGGTTCATATATCACTCAGCATTTATTCAAAAAATTCCCAAAAATCTCACACAATAATAATAAAGGTCAATGGTGGAGAAGAAAAGTGCCTACCACAGAGCAGGCTGGGGTTAGTAGGGATACTGGCAACAATGGTGAAGGCTATTGGAAGCCAGTAAAGGGATTGGTGTTGGAATATTGTACACCTGAATCTCAATAGAAAGTATCTTTATAACTTTGTAATTCATGGTAATTCAATAGAAAATGCTTCAATCCTTGATGCTATGTTATCTGGAATTCATTTCCAAGTGTCACTGAAATAATATTTCAAGTGGTTTGTGCATTTATCTAGTTTGAATCATTGCACATTAGAAAGGCAGAAAACTGTTATTTGCTTAAATATGACTACCTTTGTATTAGGTTTCTAAAACCTTAGTTTTCATGTAATCTTGAAAAGAAAAACAACTATTCAGATTCTACACACTGTCTGGTAAATATATCCAAGTCTGATTCATGATGAATGCTTCAGGTGATAAACTAGATTATTAGTACTTATAAAAGAACAGTATTTGTTAGCAATTGTTTCATATCAAACTTATATAGGACCATGTATATTTATCATTATCTTATTTTTAACTTGGTTGGTGGTCTATCTATCTATCTATCTATCTATCTATCTATCTATCTATCATCATCATCATCTATCTATCTAATTTTCTGAAGGTCAACTAAGAGGAGAGGAAGCAAAAATTGGAGTAACGTATGATTTAAGATCGTCTAAAAATACATAGCCACTACTAGAAATTTAAGAGTCCAATAAAAGAATAGTTTTTCAGCTAAACAGATAATAAAATGACTGCTATAGGTAGGTGAAACTTGATTCCAGAGACATTACTTTTGGTATTATTGAGTTAAGTTTTTCTGATTTCTTCAAAGCAAAAACAAGATAAAGCCCAAACCAGCATGGAATGGGTTCTTGGGAGGCAAATCAATGTCTAATTGTTATTTGCATTATTCCTGATGTTTATCTTCTTAAATATTTTTTACTTTCATAATTTAACCCATTTCAGCTTCTTTATCTGCAGAGAGCCATATTCAGGGCCAGCAAAGAGTCATCAACTCTTGTTAGTAACAGCTACCTAAAGCACACTGGTTCTGGATCCAGATCTCAGCTTAACAGGAAACTTGTGCAAACAAGTTGTGATAGATACTCTGGGCAGGGAACTAGAAGTGGCAGCATTCGTACTGCATCTATATCTTTCTGAACCCACATGTATAAGCATTCAGTTCTACCTCACTGAAGTCAGAGAGGAGTAAAGAGATGAGACCAAGCTGACAAAGATGATGGAAAGTAATAGCAAACTGGTAATCAATGTGTTAGATACATGATGATAATTTCCAGTTACCCTCATTGGAGGTCTGGAGAGAGCTTTCAGAGGCTGGTGCTCTCAAAGTGAAGTTTGAAGTCTAGTTCCTTCCTCCACTGTGTGCCAGTTTCCGGGGCTGGGGCACTTACCAGGCATGGCAAAGTGGTGAAAGAAGTGTCTCATATACGGAGTAGGACGTGCACGATTAAAGACCACGTCTCTTTCCCTTGACTGTAGGAGGGGGGAATTACAGTGTGCAGCTCTACTGAGCAGGATGATGAAGATGCCATGTCCCTAACAGATCAGTGGAGCTTACCAGAAGCACATATGGGAATCTCTTGGACACAGTGACACAAGGCACTTAACTTGCTGAGATTCAGTTTTCAGAGTGGGTCTGGAATTACCTTTATAATGGCAATAGAGCCTTGAAAACTTATATTCTATTTGAACGTCCAACCCCACAAAAGGGTTCCATACGAAAGAAACATCAGTTTAAAACATACATACAAATATAATCAAGGAAGGATTTATAATAACTCTTAAAACCTGTAACAAAAGAAACCCCTGGTTGAGGTGCACACAGATACACTTCATTCTCAGGCCGTGCCTTGAAAAGCACTCTGAGGTGGGACATGAATCAGGTCATCCATGCATTTATTCATGATTTGGCCAGGGCTGGTAGTCCAAAATCAAATTTTCCACTGACCATCATAAGATTGTCAACCATGATTAGCAAAATGTTCTAATTTTGATTTGCTGGAATATGCCCTCTTAACTGAATCTTGGCATTGCTAATGCAAAGCAGTGCTGTGCAAGTTTGCAAAATCAGCTGGCAAAGAGTTGGAGTCTTCCCCCAGAGGGGAGCCTTTCAGGACTAGATTATCAAGAGCTTGGTAGCTGCGGCACCTGAACCATAGGAGAATCCCACCTGCAAATGAAAGAAAAAAGTGAAACACACAAACACATTTTGTGTGCCCTAAAAGAAACAAAAACAACTGAGGTCCAAAATTAAAATTAAGAATTTGACATGCTGGTGGAAGAAAAAAATAAGAATTTAAAAAAAAGTAAAGTTAGTGAATTAAAAAAAATTCTAGCCCCAGTCTGTGCCAACACGGACATCTGGCAATCTGTGGAGTTTTAATTACCTCTTTACGCCATAGGCCATATTAAGCAAATTGTCCAGCCTGCAAAGAGAAGGAGGGTCTCTGGGTTAATGCCTCACAGATGGCAAGATCGCTCAATGGAACTATTAATAAGAATGTTCCATTTTCAAAGAAGAAAAGCTCAACAACTTTCCCCAGTGCTTAAAGTCTATCTGCTAGTAGTTGCCCCCTTTCTTGCCTCCAACTACAAGTAATTCAAGTTCAGGTCAATGCTAGAGTTGAAAGTCAGTATCTAACGAATCTTTTCTTTTAAGGTCTGAAGAAATACCATTTCCACCACATCTCAGAAAATTTATGTGGATTTCAATTTTTGTTTTCTGGGTCAGTCTGAAGGTACTTGAAGGATCACTCCTGGCAATGCTAAGGGGACCACATGACGCTGGAATTCAAACCTAGGCTCCAGCATGCAAAGCATGAATTCCTGTCCTTTGAACTATTTTCGTACCTCTGGATTTGTACCTTATATTATATGTGAAGTTGTTAAAAAGGAGAGGTTTCTTACTTGACCGTTTTTAAAATTATAATTATACTTTTGAAAGTCTCTGGTTCCAGAGATTAATACTATGAATGTATGTATATGTGTGCACCCCAATATAAGAATAAATCTTCCATTGCAATCTAGCTAAAATTAGGTAAATATTACTATACAGGAGTAATACTACACAGGAGACAGGAGTGGGGAGAGGTACTGGGGGTTAAGATTAAAAAAATTATCTTACTATTTACAACCTGAAAGCAACTCCCAGGAAAAAGCCATTATGTTACAATCTCTCTTATGTTCACTACTTTACCTGGGGACAAGCTATTCACACCATGGGGCAGTAGTAACCATAGTTTCCACCATTAGAAGCCTGCTGAAAAGGCTTTTTACATAAATACTGCATGTGCTCTCACACAAAATAAAAATTAGATGACTTGGACTCTTGTTGAAATCATTAACCATTTCAAATTCAGGGGCACAGAAGGACACTAAAAGGGTGATTTTTCTCCTTATTGTGGTATGGCAGAAGGTCTTTCTGTCTTCCTATGTGATGTTTGTAAAGGAGAAAAACCCTTTCATTAAGTGGAAATTGGGACATGTATGGAAGATGATTGTTTA
Organism: Crocidura indochinensis; assembly: GCA_004027635.1. Taxonomy (NCBI): domain Eukaryota; kingdom Metazoa; phylum Chordata; class Mammalia; order Eulipotyphla; family Soricidae; genus Crocidura; species Crocidura indochinensis. Next base: position 15,824 of record PVKC010009637.1, on the reverse strand, counting down.
GAATTATTATGGGTAGAGTAAGAATATTCTTGTCTTTTTCACAATAGAGGTCAGTCAAGGCTGGACTAATTTCAAGGAGAGAAATATGCATTTTAGATGTCTCCTTGGAGAAGAGAATGCCCCGTTGCACCTGAAGCTTCTTAAATACTGGGTACCAAAAGGAAACACTAACAAGGCTTGCACAAAATCATCCTCCCTGTGTCTTCAGAGTCTTCTCACTTAATAAATGGAGTCAAATTAACATAAAAGAGATAGGGCTGGGACTTATGCATGTTATGTACAAAGTTTGGTTCCAGACACCACATATATCCACCTCCAAAGCCATAGCTGTAGTAGTCCTGATGGTCCCGAACACTGCTGGGGAGGTCCCTACTTACTAAAAAAATTCTCTTTTAAAAAACCAACCCAAAGAGTTACCTATGGAAGAAAGAAGAAGACAGCCCAAATCACTCCTTTTGGTAAGAATTAGCCCTTGTTCTATTTGACTTTATTAGGAGACACTGAATTAGCCTTAATTTTAAGCTACTGTGTTATCTGTGATTTAACTTTTGCTGAAACAAGTCATTTGTTTGGTTAGATGCAGAAATTTTGTTTCAAACAAAGAATCTGAAGTTTAACCACACAGTCATCATGATAGTTGAAAATGGGGTTGGGGAGAACATCTGGTCCAAGCAGCTGGTTTACTAAGCATGGAAACTGCCACTCGGGGAGAGTTTTTCACAGTGATTCCTGGAGGTGGAGGTTCTTATTCTTGGCCATCCTTCAGGGATATGGAGTTTCTTGGCCCTGGCCCAGCTCTGTACCTGTGCAGCGGGGTCACTTTCCCTATGGTCATGCCTACCTGAATCTTTGCGCCTGGTGGTGAAGTGGGCCGGGGTAGCGCCGGTTGGGGGATTGGTAGAGCTGGGAGAGCAGGGCCTGGCTGGACTTCTGGCTGGGGTTGTTGGCAAACTTCACAGTAATAGGTTCCGTAGCACCACTAGGCTTCTGGCCATTCAGCCCTTTGATGGCTTCTTCAGCCTCAATCCTCTTATCAAAGCGGATGAATCCTACTCCTCTGGAAACTCCTGGAGAAAGATAAAGAAGCTTCATGAAGAATGGCTAAACCAAGCTGGCATGTGTCTTTGGAAAAAGATAGGTTGGGCCTGATGGACATTCTCTGGGGCATCAACCCATCTGTGGGGTTGTTTCTCACTCATTCAAACACATTCTCTTTTGGTTATCATCATGGCTTGGGAGAGATGACTTCCACCTAGAGAATCAGGCATCTGTGGAGATAACTGTCCCTTCTACCCTTGTCTTTTTGCCATACCTGCTCTCTACCACTGAGTACCTACCGCTCAGTTACTGGTCCTCTAGGTTCAATCTAATCTAGCAACTAACTGATTTACTTCAAGAGCAAATTCTGACCATATCACATCCTTTAAAAACATTTATACTTTTTGTGGACCTTTGCAACTTATCTTATATTCAGTATCTGTCCCTCATTGCATCTTCTCTGAAAAAGGCAAGAGACACAAACCCCCACAAAAGCCCTTCCAAGGTCCCACTGAAGTTAAATGAAGTCCGAACTTAGCATGGCATCTACTGTCCTTGATAATATAACTCCAGGTGCCCTACTGAGCCTCAAGTCAGTCTTGCCAAACTGCCAGGTATTAATTTGAACAGGGAAAATACTTTTTTGGATGGAAAAAAATTAATTTTCAAGGGAAAATATATCCCTTGAATTCAGCCCTCATGATATGCCCTATACACTTAGATGCTTTTTATCTTGTCAGGGAAGAAGCATTCTCCCCAATTTTTATTCAAAAATCACCTCCTCAATGGCACCTTCCCAGCAGTTCCCAGCAGGCACAGTGTGCCTTTCCTTGTCTTCTCATGATACATTGGACAGCTCCTGCAAGGAGCTTATCACATTATAATCCTGATAGGGTGGGTACTGTGTATCCTTCATTCCTAGATCCCAGGGTCTTTCTGTGTAGTGACTGTGGGAGAGCTGGCAGTGAGGGTTTGTGGCATGAGTCAAATGATAAACACATGCTAACCTGCTTTTAAAGGGTGTTTGAAATTGGAGTCAAATTGGGAGTAGGTGAAAATATTTTTCATTAAACATGCAACTGGGTCTGCTTTACATTTCTTACTAAGGGGTCATGATTGCCTTTTTTCATTGCAAACAACATACTGCAATACCAGATTCTGATAACTACCCTCCAGAAGGAAATCAGATTTCCTACTCTGGACCTTCGTTTTATCATGTGTGAATGAAGCTGTTTCAGGTTCTCTAACTCTATATTGCTATGCTGAACCTAGAGCTAGATGCACTGGTTCTTTTCATTTACAAAAGAATTTACAAAAAAATTTGGTTGGGTTGGAGCTGATTTTGAAGGTCACACAGTTCCACTATAAACCTGATGCCTGAATCTTCTTTACAACCTTGCCAAGTAGTTTAGCTGCTGCTGGAACAGTTCCCATGGTGCAGATCTCCTGCTTCCCAAGATGGCCCATTTTACACTTGAGAGTTTGACTGCTAAGAAGTCTTTCTCGGAAGACAAAAATCTGCCTATATCTGATCCATAACCTCTTCCTCAAATAACTATTAACACTCTGTTCCTCAGGGACACAGGACACTGAGCCCTAAGGAAAGAAAGGACAAAGAAACACTTAACCTGTGACTTGATCAACCAGGATTCGCGAGGTGATGATACGGCCATATTGTGAGAAAAGCTGCTCCAGTTCCTTCTGGGTCATGGTTTTGGGAAGGCCGCTAACGTAGAGGTTAGCATCCCTGATTGAGGCAGAGCTTGGACGGGCATATGAGACCTAGGAAAAGGCAAGAGGAGCTGCATCCATTACAGGCAATCACCCTCAAGGAGAGACTGAGCCAACAACCAAGGTGATGCATCCATCTATATTGACTCAGGGTGTCTGTTCAATCACTTACTAGCTCAGAGTTTTAGTTACTCCTGTAATAATAACAAGAACCAGGAGAACAGCAATAGAGGAACAAAAAGGGAGTTGACAATAATTTAAAACAAATGCACAGACAAGGGTCTCAAAGTGCAGAACAAAATAGTTACTGTATGGCAGCTGTTAAATGCAGAACTACCCACGCATGGAGTTCTGAAGATTTACCTCCTGGATGTGGGTGTACAGATGATTTACTGTATCCAACACATAATAATTTTTGAATAAACTAAAAAAAAGCCCCTCATGAAATTCTCTCTGCACATTTCTTTCCTTGCCACCCTCCCATCCACACCCCTTTCCTGAACACAGAGAAGAGATAAAAAATCTCTGCAAGATTTTTTTAAACATCCCATCCTTTGTGCTGTTCAATCTGTTCCCACAAGGTCTGCTCTCACTGAATGACAAAGAGTGGTGAAATGGGGCTGAATGAACATCTGCCTGTGGAACAAACTGAATATGTGACCTTGTCATAACATCTGCAAGAACCAGTTGCCCTCTAACTTGGAGATAGAGCAGATAAAAGCACAATAAACAAGACCAGGGCAAAGGAGATAGAAAGAAGAAAGGAGATAAAAGGATGGAGAGAAAAGTGAGCTTCACTGATGGCTATAAGTTTGACTTGATAAATTTGTCCTCTCAGCTCTCTAAAATGCTCCCTTCTCCCCCCCCAAAAAAAAGCTAACACAGAAGTGTAAACAGATCTGAAATTCCATCTGCAAGAAGCCAAATCTGTAGCAGTACACATAAGCAAAGCAAACCCCAGCAATCATTAATTTTAGACTTTCATTTACTTATTTATTTATTTTTTAAAGAAAACAACATCAGACATTTGAAATATAATTTACAGCTAGTCTAACAAAAGCACTTTCCTGCTAAAGCTATTTCTGGGGTGGTTATGGCTCAGAATAGATGATGAAAACAGTTATTTCAGGGCACATCTGACAGCGTTGGACAGGAAGGGACCTATATGCCTCCGTATTTTCCAGCCAGGAGTTTTATTTATCTATATTACTGATTTACAAAACCTGGAAAATCAAAGGGCGGGAATGGTGGGTGTGTAGGCATCACAGAAATGCATATATGCAAAAGAAACTTATGTTAAATAGGTCTTTTTCATTAAGAGCCAAACCTCCAGCAGTAAAGTGGACCTTGAATGGAATGTAGGAATGGGCCTAGACAAGAAATTGTCAATGTGCAACTCCCCTTACTCAAGGCCCTCTCTTCTCTGCGTTTTTTGTTTTTGTTTTGAAGCTATTCCTAGAGTACTCGGGAATTGATCACTCTCAGATCTCTGCTCAGTAATCACTTCTGGTGGTGCTCAAGATGCTGGGGATAGAACTTGGGTCAACTGTTTGCAAAGCAAGTGCCTTACCCATTGTGCTTTCTTTCTTGCCTCCTCTCCCTTTTTTGAAACAGGGATGCCAGGACCCTTTATGGATATTTAAAATAGATGCTGAATCAACATAGAGAATGGTGTAAGTGACTAATTTGCCTTGTGGTCTCCAGCCATTGGAGTAAAGAAAACTGCAGCATTTTCACCTTCTCTGGGCAGCCTCTGTAGGTGCCTGACAAGATTGACAGGAAAGGATTCCTTCTTTTAGTCAGGATAACATCACTGTGATGTTAATCCATAGAACACTCTCTGACCAATGATCTTTAAGGGACAAAGTCCTAAGACTAGAATCTAGGAGAAATATGCTTGGTGCATGAAAGGGTAACAGAGTGAATAAATTAAAAATATCACAGTGACATGTCTAAGGTTATGAGGCTTACCCTTGTCTTATCCATGACAATTATGCCCTTGGATTCCTCAAAACACACCTTTCTACATCTGTGCTTTTGCTCATGGTGAGAGCCTCCCACTACTTCCCCAGGTCCAAACCTTACTCCCCTTCAAGGATTAGTTCAAATACTATATCTTTGTTAGACAGATTTTCCAAATCTCACTTCCTTCTTAAGAGCCTCTCCAAATCTCAGTGCACTCAAATGGCACCTTTTTTTCACCTGCTCTCCAGTCAATATTCTGAACTCTCTGATATCATGAACTATGTGTGTATTTAACTCAACTTGGCTCTAGCATAGAGCCTGGTACTTGGAAAAGTACAATATTTACTAAAAGGATAAACAAACACAGGTCTCAATAAATAACTGGCATTCATGAGCTTGCTTCATTATCTGTGGTAGGAAGGAATGGAAGAAGTTTGCTCTAGAATTAGATATCACTTAGAGATTCTCAGCAAGAATTTCATGAGTATCCACTATGACTCAGACACAGTACACTGTGGGTAAAGAACAAACAAAATTAGGCTTAGATTCTTGATCCAAAGAATCTCCAAGTCCAAAGAGGACAATGATAAAATGAGAAGGTACACAGGAGAGACAAATGTTATCATGATGCCACATTATATGTATTCTTCCAGGATGTTGAAGAAGTGCAACTAGACAAAACTTAGGACTCTTGTTCCTAGCTCCAAAGATTAATGGAGCCATGAAGGAGACAGAATTTAGGTGGAAAAACTGGTGGAACGACAGGTGGTATTAAAGTATGTGGTGGGATCAGGGTATGGTGTCTGATGATGGCCTTCTGTTCTTAGAACAGAGATAATAAAGGTCAAGATTAAGTACCTGCTTGGCACCCAATAAATACACAAAGGAAGCAATGCTCTCAATTCGATTTGTTTGGGCAACCAGAGCAGGGATAGACCTGCTGGGGGAAAAGTCCATGATTCAACTACAATAATCTCCCCCAAATATGTCTTTGATAACTACAGAAACAGACCTCAAGTCACAGAGCAGCAATAGCTCCCAATAAAAAGTACCTTGACATTCTCCACCAAGCCTCTCAGTCAAGCCTAATCCATGATTAATTTTTTTCTTTTTTTGGAAGCATAAATCTACTGCTCTTTCAGTTTCCTCACCAGGAAACTTGTTGAAATGTGGGTAAAAATGACAGAAAAAGTATCCATCCTCAATATTAAATGCTCATCCTAGTGCATAGACTTTTCAACTTTTTTTTATTTAAACACCTTGATTATTACATACATGATTGTATTTGGGTTTCAGTCATGTAAAGAACACCACCCATCATCAGTGCAACGTTCCCATCACCATTGTCCCAAATCTCCCTCCTCCCCACCCAACCCCTGCCTGTACTATAGACAGGCTCTCCCTTTCCCTCATACATTCTCATTATTAGGACAGTTCAAAATGTAGTTATTTCTCTAACTGAACTCTTCACTCTTTGTGGTGAGCTTCCTGAGGTGAGCTGGAACTTCCAGCTCTTTTCTCTTTTATGCCTAAAAATTATTATTGCAAGAATGTCTTTCATTTTTCTTAAAACCCATAAATGAGTGATACCATTCTGCGTTTTCTCTCTCTCTCTCTGATTTATTTCACTCAGCATAATAGATTCCATGTACATCCATTTATAGGAAAATTTCATGACTTCATCTCTCCTGACAGCTGCATAGTATTCCATTGTGTATATGTACCACAGTTTCTTTAGCCATTCTTCTGTTGAAGGGCATCTTGGTTGTTTCCAGAGTCTCGCTATGGTAAATAGTGCTGTGATGAATATGGGTGTAAAGAAGGAATTTTTGTATTTTATTTTTGTGTTCCTAGGGTATATTCCTAGGAGTGCTATAGTTGGATCGTATGGGAGCTTGATTTCCATTTTCTGGAGGAATCTCCATATCGCTTTCCATAAAGGCTGAACTACATGGCATTCCCACCAGACTTTTCAACTTTCTTAATGCATTAATTAAAACCTAACTGAGTTCCTGGCTACAGGTGCCTGGACCTTTATTATTATGAGATTTATCTTTAAAATGACCAACTTTCAGCTTCTGCATGGAGCCAGGAGTAACTGGTTTTCTAATCCTGCTGAGCCAGTAGCCTATAGCTGAGGTGTTTAACTTAGGATGCAGTTAGAGAACCTGGTGCCTCAGACCATCAGGATCCTGCTTCACCAAGAATTTCTGTAGACAAGACTGGCATTTCTAGGCTTGCAGTGATCTTACACTGAAGATCATAAAGAGCTTGGTATGGCCCCCACTCCATCTCTGGGTAAAGATGGCTCAGAGGCAGATGACCATTAAACAGTGTCTCACAGGTGATCTAGACAGTCCCGAGACTTGAAGCTACTCTAAACCTTTTCCCTGCCAACTCCTGTGGGAAGCTTAGTACCACAACAAGGAGCCAGGGATCCCTGAATGGGACTTCTCTTACATGCACTAGCTGTATGACTCTGAGCAAGTAATGTGACCTTGATAAGTCTGTTTCTTTTTGGGGGAGCTTCTAAATTGTGCTCAGGAGGATTCCCCCCCTCCCAAATTCTTTTTTTTTTTTTGGTATTTTTGGGTCACACCCGGCAGTGCTCAGGGGTTACTCCTGGCTCCATGCTCAGAAATTGCTCCTGGCAGGCACGGGGGACCATATGGGGCACTGGGATTCGAACCGATGACCTTTTGCATGAAAGGCAAACACCTAACCTCCATGCTATCTCCCAGGCCCCATCCCCCTCCCAAATTCTATATCAACTTTGCTCTGCAGTGTTGAGGATTATCTGGGTCACCAAGCAGTCACAGAAACCTCCACAGGTGTAACTGGTAGTCCTTAGGTCACCATGTAATTAAGCGGTCAATTCTGGGTGTTCCCTAAGAGCTATACTATTTCCCAACCCCAAGTCTCAATTTCTTTACCAACAGAAAGGGGTTAAAAATTCTTCCTGATAGGTCATTGTAGAGTTGAAATAATGACACTTAGATCTAATAGGTACTCAGTGAATACGATATGATTAGTCTGTAGTTTTTAGAGGGACAGCCTGGAGATCTAGACCCTATTGAATAAATAATTCTACCAAAAAACTCTAGACATTACCAGGATCTCAGAAAGACATTATCCTCAGCTCACTCCTTACCCTTGTCAAAAATGACTTCAAAATGCTACTTTCAGTGATTCCTTTGTCTTTTTAGTGCTGGGAACTGGACCCAGGGCTTCACACATGCAAGGCTAAGTGTTCTGTCCCTTGCCTCTCAGTCTTTATCAAAGCAGTGACCCAGGCATGGCCATTCATAACAAACAGGGCAGCTGAATCAGAGTTGGGTGGAGGTTGTCCATTCTCTCACCCTTAGGTGCCCTTATCTGTTAACAGTTGGGGTTTGGCTTGGCTGGGGTTTGGAATAGTGAAAAACCTTAGCTTCTCAAATCATCTAGCAATAGTTTGAATCTTATGTGATATAACATTGCACAGAAAATGAAAAAGACTTGTAAGACGATATGGAATCATAATAGATCAGAAGAGGGACAATGAGAGAAAAGGAGAAAGAATTCTTTCTGAATGGAGTTCCTTTATAATATGAGAGTTCATTCATTCCTCCTTCCTGAAAACCTACTGTGTGTGAGGCCTATGCTGGTAGTGCCTCTCTTTCAAGGACCCACGGTCTGGAGAGTGAAGTAAGTAAAAAATGGGGAGCAAATCCTTCTCGACAGAAGGATCTTAACTACTCTCTGAGTTTCCATTTGGAAACAATCCTAGAAAAAGAGAGCAAGATCATCGTCTTCTCTCAATATATGTAGAAAAATAACACAGCCTACTTCTCAAGGGCAATTCTAAAATTTTAAGAGAGAAATACTGTAATAAAAACACAGAAGAGAAAAGAGAACGCCGAAGGTGGGAGATGAGAGATAAAAGGAGTGTGGCACTATGACAATGATAGTTGGAAATGATCACTCTGAACAAGAACTGGGTGCTGAAAAAAGAGCAAGTGATATGCATATACTCCGTCAGTAACAAATTGCAAAACTCAGTGTCTAAAAGGAAAAGGGGTAGGGGAAAGGGGAAAGAGAAGAAAAATGTCTGTCACAGAGATAGGGAGGGGAGGTCATTGGTGATGTGCACTGGTGAAGTATGTATGACTTAAAATTATGAACAACTTTGTAAATGTGTATCTCAATGTGATTGAATTAAATAATTAACTTATTAAAATGGAGGAAGGGAGAGATGAAGAGAGGAGCAGGAATGAAGAGGGTACAGTTTAGAAACCTTTCCCATGCTGTCACCCTATTTTCTCTAGAGGAAGTAGAATGACCATACTGAATAGGGTCCATTTAATAGAAGAAATGGGCCACTAAACCCCTGACTCCACCTGCTTCCTTCCTTCTGAGAATCTGAAGCAGTGGAAATAAGCCTATTCCAGGCTGTGAGTTCCATGGGAGCTCATATTGGGGGATATTATAGAGTCTAGGGCATCCATGGAAGGATGTTTCTTCTGTCCATCTGTCCAATGTGGGGCTCTATGTTAGGAAGCCTAATGTGCTACAGACTCCATTTAGGTATATAATACTCAAAGCAGCCTTAGAGCTCTTTGTGCCTTTCTCTTTCAGTTTAGAGCTTGGATTTGAAAGAAAGCACTGTTATTGGCTGTGCCTTTTGAAATTAACCGGTGTTTTCATGAGTTAGGCATTCTATTCACAAACTGCCATTTCTAGAACACAATTTAAATGAACAAAGTGTGTGTGTGTGTGTGTGTGTGTGTGTGTGTGTGTGAGTGTGAGACTAGTAATTCTAACAGGAAGCATTATCCTTGAAAGGCACTTCAAAGAAATTTGTATTTAGAAGTAGCCTCAAAGGAGGCTCCAAAACAGCTGGTCACCTACCAAACATATTAGGTACCTACCTCAAGAGGCAATCCTGAATATTAAAAACTGCTTCTGTCTACTGAATCTAAACCCATAGTTTCCATCCTTCTGTTTATTTGGAGGGAGAGAAACTGGACCACACACAGTAGTCCTTAAGGCTTTCTCCTAATGCTGTGCTCCTTACAGTGCTTATAGATCCTAAGTGATACTGGAGATTCAAACAGGGTTTCTGCATGCAAGTACCTCATCCCTTATACCATCTCTTCATTTTTTTTTGCTTTTGGGTCATACTCAGCAGTGCTCAGGGATTACTCCTGACTCTGTGCCCAGAAATCTCTCCTCGCAGGCTCGGGGGACCATATGGGATGTCAGGGATCAAAGCTGGGGTTATCTTGGGTAGTCTGCATGCAAGGCAAATATCCTGATGCTGTGCTATCACTCTGGCTTCTCTTCCTCATTTATATCTTTCTATTTCTATTCTACCTCTTTACACAGGAAAGACTCTCACTAGCCTTCATCTCATTACTATGTGCTAATTAGGGTCACAGGTGACTGTTTTGAGACATGTCACTCTAAGAATATGAGTCAAGGTTACATTAACTGAAATTGAGAACTTACTCTGGAATGGAAAAGAGGCGGAGATTTAGAAAAAGGTATATATGGTTGGAAAATATGAATTTAAATACTGATTACTGGGCTATGCGGCTGTTCAAGGTGGAAAAACATGTTTTCTGTGTGTGAGGCCCTAAATTCAATCCTTGAAACCATGTGCCCACCACTTTTAGGTGTGGCTCTGATGGCCTCTGTGCACTACTAAGTCCCCATTAAGAAAAATAATCCTCACTAGTAAAATGTATAATATTGTTGTTAGTCCCTTACTATTTATAAGCTACACTGCTTGAATAATACAGAAGCTATTTAATAGTAATTTGTGGACTAAAAATTAACGTGTCATTCTGAGACACAAGACTGCATATATTAAGTGCCCAATAAACAGTACTTGATATGATTGTTATGTGATCATGCTTTCTGTTAGATACTGGGCTACAGAGATGACTATAAAAGCTCTTGACACATAGATCTATTAGACAAGCAGAGGGAGAAATGGAGATGATCATTTCAGATTAACAGGTTCAGAACTTTCCCCAATCTGTCCTCACACCTTCTTCTCTGAGTAAGTATAATCTCCCTAGAGTATTAAGATTCCTGAGGAATAGTCATCCCAAAGAGACTAGGGGATTGGCATCAGGGAAATGACTCCAGAGCTGCTAAGGAGCAAAGCCTCCAGAATCAGAAAGGGAAGATGCCAGCTTGTTTCTGCAAATAGTGTCTGATAGTCTGAGCAATTGTAAGGACTAGTTTACTGCCATATCTGTGGCACAAGCAGGACAGGTGTCCACTTCCAAAGCCCTATTCCTGATACTTCATCCATCTATCACCTGCCACATGATGTGCCTTTATCAAGGCAGACCTGATGGTAACATTTATAATGAATTCTGATGGTGCCAATCTTCACTGCTCAAAACCATTCCTGATTCTCTGTTCAAATCCTTGACTGACCTGAGCATTCAAGGACCTAAGGATTAGGTTTGGCTAAATTCCTCCCTCCCCACACTTAGTTTTACAAATATGCACAGAAAATTCTTCTTCTATATTAGTTCATCATCACAGCACCATGAAACCCCACGTATTCTTCTAGGCCTGACTTGAATGCTGCCTCCTCCTTGAGCCCCAGACACAAACTCTACAGATTTCCATGGCAGCATCTATCATACTTGAGCCATCTGTGCTAAACATCATTTGCCTGAATAGTTTGAGCATTCTGAGGGTCTCTCAAGATTTTCTTTGACATCTGGCTTTCAAGCCATAGGCAGGGCAAAATCTCAGTACATGTTATGTGACTGAAATGACATATGGAGCAGACTGCACGCAATAACTTTGGTTCCTTTCAGAAGCTGAGTGTGAACTGGAGATAGAGCCTGAAGGTACCAGAAATTGAAGAGTTTCTGAGACTATGGTAAGAGTGTGGGCACATACTAGGCTGAGTATTTATCTTTATTTAAAAATGGTATAGTAATAAATTCAAATACCTCAAAACTTCTATAAAATTCCCATAAAATGATCAAAAGGCTTAAGAGAATCCTGCTTTCTGTCCAGGGGTTCCAGAAGGACAGATCTTAGATTCTAGGCTTCAGATTGTCTCTTCACTGAACTCAGGCTAGCTCCCAACTCTAGCTTTAGGATCGATTATGAGATTAGAGTCGCTATGGTCCCCTGGAAGCTGTTTAATAGTTTCTACTACACAAAGTATTTTATAGTTACTGCTGGGGGTTAGTATGATTCAGTCTTTACCTTTCTATACATCTTGGACGCATGTAGCTAGAGAAAAGTCTTCCCCTTACTTCTATAATTTTGACCTTAGAGGTAACCCTAGTCAGCAGCTGCAACCTTTGAGGGAGAATTTCTTGAGTACACCCTGAAGACCTGTAAGTAAGATATTATTAGTCACATTTTCCAGGTGATAAACTCTAGCTTGATGAGGCCGAGTACTTGTCCAATGTCACACAGATGAACTAAGAGACAAAGGCAGATATAACTTAAAGTCATGGGATCTTTCCATTATGCCACTATAACCTGGGTAGTGAAAGAAAAGCTGATGCTTGGCACAAGTCGCTGCTTCCCATGGAAAGCTACCAAGCTGGAAAGATCAGACTATCATATTTTATTACTTACATTGTGAGAGCTGGAAATAACATATCTATAGGTAAGAAAATAAGTCACCAGCTCAAGGTTATCCTCTGTCAGAAGTTATTCTCTGACAGAGATGGAGCCTCACTAAGAATTTTTTTGAGTGGGTCACAAAGGGGAAAGGAAAATGGGATGTGACTTCTGTTGATTGTGAGTCTGCTATTTAGGTTAAGTGCTTCATTTAGAAACATGATTCTTTATTCCCCAAAGCCCCGGATGTTCTAGGCCATCTTTGTCTAATAGAACCTTCTGGGATTGTGGAAATGTTCCTGATCTGTGCAATTCAATATGGTTATGACTAAAATACATATGGCAACATTATACTTTCCATGTGCCTAGTGTGACTAGAGAACCAAACCTTTATTTTGTTAAATTTTTTTTTTGGTTTTTTTTTGGGGGGGGGTCACACCCGTCAATGCTCAGGGGTTACTCCTGGCTCCATGCTCAGAAATTGCTCCTGGCAGGCACGGGGGACCATATGGGGCACCGGGATTCGAACCGATGACCTTTTGCATGAAAGGCAAACGCCTTACCTCCATGCTATCTCCCGGGCCCCGTTAAATTTTAATTAGCTTAAATTCAAGCATAAAGTAATGTATGTCTTGGAGCTCTGACACTGGACAAGACAGCCGAGGGCTCAAAAACAAGACAAAATAAAAAGATTTTGATCTAGAAAAGATGCTGAGATCACTTACTCAAATTCCAGTTTGGTATAGTTCTAACTCATTCCTTGTAACTATTTACATATCTCTGATGAACATAGCAATTGTTTCACCCTGTATGTTGTCTAGGACTGAAATTTAGGATTGATCTTTAGAGTTAATGCAGAATTTTCTTTCCTAGAGAATTGGAAAAGCAAGATAGTACAGGTGTTAAGGTGCTTGCCTTGCATATGAATGACCCCAGTTTGATTCCTAGATTTGAATTTGGTTCCCTGAATCCCAAAGGGATGTTACCTCTGAGCAGAGTCAAAAATCAGCCCTGAGCACTGTAGGCTATGGCTCAAAACTGCCCCCTTAAAAAGAAACACCACATAAAAGGGGCAGTACAAGAGGTAAGGATCTTCCTTTGCATGCGTTCAACCCAGATTTGAATCCTTGGCACCATATATGACTCCTGTGCATTGTTATGGGTCATTCTGAGCACAGAGTTCAAAGTAGTCCTTGAACACTGAAGGTATGGTCAATTCAAAACCAAAAAAAAAAAAAAAAAAAAAAAGAAGAAGAGAGATATAAAAAAAATCTTGTGGGGTAACTGAATGAGGGACCTGCTTTGATAACACTTCATATTCCCCTTAGGGAATCAGTAGTCAGGTCTTTTCAAAATGTGCAATGAGAATGGGACACAAGATCCCAGGGGCCTTGACCAGTGTGGATGAAAGAAGGGAACATTATTTTTTGTAATCTAAAATCTACACATTTTAGACCACAGCCGGGGGGGGGGGAGGGGACAGAAAAAAATGTTTTATACCAGCTGACATTGCATTGTTGATACCTCTCTTGGTTAAGACCTCAACACCCTGAAAGTCAAGGTGTTCTCCCAGTCTGTACCCATCCACTTTTCTTTCAGGATTCAGACCCAGGGTTCTGTGGATGACCTTCAAGATAAATATATCAACCTACCTGGGCTGAGATAGCAGAAGACCTACACATCCTTATTTCAAACGCCTCTCCTGAGCATCTGATATTACTCAGACAAAGAAATCTAACAGGGCACTGAGAAGCTGAATCCTCCAAAGGACACAGAGAGTACAAGTGGGATGCGGGGGTGCTAGGTGCCCAGTTTCTACTGGTGCTGCCTCATGCCCTTGGTTCTGTAAGGAACCAATGACCCAACAGTCGAGATGACCTTGATAGGGAAGTACTCCAGCATAGCTTTTGTCTAAAGGCAGAGTGGGGAGGAGACAAAAATGCCACTTTATGATTAACAAGACTGAGGGAGGCAATCTATCCTCTCTGGGTGGGGGTGCTATCCGTCAGCAAAAAATGATCCGCTTACTCTCCAGGAAGCATTAAGAACAGTGATAGGAGAAATAATTGCTTATGCTGAGTGTAAAGAAGAGATGTCTCAGCGGAATGGAGGCCTTTAGCAAGGCAGGTGGGCTGCAGAAGGTAGAGGGAGGCTCGGCTCCCTGATGACCCCTGGCAAGAAAAAGAAGCAGCAGGGGAAAACTGGAACCTGCCAAACTCAGAGTGGAGAGATCCCCAGAGGCACTGTGAGTGCTATTAGAAGAGTAAAGTGGAAATGGAGCCTGGCTCAACAGCATCACAGCATGGAGAGGCTAGAATAAAGGAGCCTGCCCTCTTTCCTGGGAAAAAGAGGTTTCTCCTTCTGAGAAGCCTGTTCTCAAACACCTTCCCTTGTTTCCTCTGGCACCAGCACTGGCCTGTTGCCTCGTGATAAACCGCTTCCTCTCTCTCTCCCTTCTCCTGGCTGAGCGCCCATAGCTTCCTGGGTTCACTCAAGAGTGGCAGCACGGCCCTTGAGATCCCTTCATTCCAGACCTCGTCCTAAAATCACTCACACCTCCGGTTTGTACAAGGCCATACCCTAGCAAGTCTTTCTTTAAAACTTACATTTTTATAATTTATAAAATAGCTAAATGCAATTACCAGAAAAAGACAAGATACAAAATCATTTGTAAATATGCAAGGCAATGGGAAAAGAAAGGAAAATATATATATAAACATTAACAGCACTGGGGTTGGGAATGGCTGATACCACTTCCATTAAAAATGTATTTTCCAAGTTATTAATGAATAAGCATATTTTATTTTTAAAATGAGTGGGAAAAAATCTCCTAAGAGAACTAATGAAAACCATCATCTACAGCTGACAAAAACCTACCACAGCAGACTGCTATCTGCTAGTTTCTTTCATCAAACACCCCGAATGACACACTATTGCCATATGAGCCTTCTTTAAACTTTATTTTGACCAGATCCATCTCTTTCCCGGACCTGCCCAGCTCCAGCCCCAGTCAAGGTAAAGCTCTGGGGTTTCAGGTCCCTCCTAACATAGTGTGCCCTTCCAGGTCTGTCCATCCAGCAGACAGAATACTACTCTAAGTTTGCTCCCTTTCACTTTAATTAAAATCCAATTTGTCCCACTGATCTGAGAGGGTTAGGGAATCCCAATTGTGCCTCCCATTCCATTTTGGGTCATATTTTGCAGAAGGATCTTTGGGTAACCTGAAAATCAATCCCAATTCTTGGTGAACAAACTCCTTTTAAGCCCACTGCAGAGCCATCTAATAGTTTTCAATCTTTGTTAACAGGACAAAGAGCTAGACTGTTATTACTGAGAATATTCCAATGACAAGTTGGAATTTTAGTGTAAATTTAAAACTGTTCTTTTTGGGACTCCAAAGATGACACAGGGACCAGGGACATGTGACCAGTGTGGGGTCATTAAGTCCCAAGAACCACTTTCTGACACCCATAGCCATTGTCACCTAAGTCTAAAATAAT
>PVKC010009636.1:0-26574 GCA_004027635.1 Crocidura indochinensis | reverse complement strand
TCAGGGGTTACTCCTGGCTCCATGCTCAGAAATTGCTCCTGGCAGGCACGGGGGACCATATGGGGCACCGGGATTCGAACCGATGACCTTTTGCATGAAAGGCAAATGCCTTACCTCCATGCTATCTCCTGGGCCCCCACAGTCAACTTTGATGCCATAAAAAAACAAGTTGCTCCCTCATCCCAGACATGAATCATAATTCCAGCAGGAGACAGGGCAGACTGTCAGGGTTTCACAGTTAGCAGGATTTAAAAAAAATGATACTTTGATGTAATTCTTGGGGCTATCAAACACATAGAAATCACTGAACATTTCAGCACTTCTCTAAGTGTATACTCTGTAAACTAGCAACTATTTTCAGGTCATATATTTCAGTGCAGAGTGATATGTTTTACTTGCATTCTTAACAATGACTGAGTTCCTCTGCATACTTACTAAATGCTTTACTCATTTGGGGAAAAAAATCTAAGGAGGTAAAGTAATTGGTCAATTAAAAGTACAGGACTCAGGGCTGGAGTGATAGCACAGGTAGGACATTTGCCTTGCAAGCAGCTGACCCGGGACAGACCCAGGTTTGATCCCTGGCACATCTTATAGTATCCTGAGCCTGCCAGGAGTGATTTCTGAGTGCAGAGCCAGGAGTAACTCCTGAGAGCCACCTGGTATGGCCCCAAAAAACAAACAAATAAAAAAGTATAGGACTCTTTGAACTGCCAAGTTGACTAGTTCTCTAATGTCTAATAAGTGACCTGGTAAGAGATCATATTAAAGCTGCATACAAATTTCATCCTAAGTTCCTGACAAATGCACAGTGAAAAAATTGTTTAGTATTCAGAAATGAAGAAGTTAAGGTTTAATGTGATGTTAGACTTCAATGAGTTCCTAGTTCAGTAGTATATAAAGGAATATCAGAAAATGATATTCAGTAAGATATATCTCATTTTTAGAGGGGATTCAGGAATTACTTCAAAGATTATTTTTATTTTTTAGAGGAGGAGGTAGAAACAAAAGACCAGAGAAGATGCCAAAATCTGGTTGCATCCACACAGCCTTCAAGGAAATGAAGTGATATTTGTAGGACAAGAGCACCTCATACAGCAATAGCCTTCAGTTTGATCCAAGATCTGAATCAGCACTAATTGAAGGACACAGAGCTTCAGGGGTACTTTGTGATTGTAGAGGGAGGATGGTCCATGAAGGTGAAATTCACCATAGAAGTTTGCATCGGAGAATTTGATATACGATGACCTTGATAGAATTTTCATTTGTATATCTCAGGTAGGGTAATCCAGGACAAGACTTTTGTAGGGATTAGAGGCCATCATAGATAATGCCTGGAAATTTATAAGTATAAGTAACAAAGAAGCATCTTCCTCAGTGATACAAACTTAGGGCATTTCTTCATATATAAACTGACGACACTTGTGGTTGGAATGAGACAAATATTTACAGTGATAGTAATAAAGATGAAGAGAATAGTGAGCTGCTTTCATGCATTTAGAAGGGAGTGGGTATGAGGATATATTGCAAGGAAAAAATAAGCACCAGTCCCCATTTCCCAGTAGAAACAGAAGTAGCTTTTAGATTTACATCATTGACTTATTTTTGTTGATCACATAAAAAAATCACAAGATGGAAATTCAGGGATGCTGAAAATATATGAAACTTTCTGAGAAGGATAATTGAAGATCTCTAGTGACTGAAGGGGTCAAGGGATGTGGTCAAAGAAAAATAGAACGTATGCTGCAATGCTCACAAACACATACATCTGTGCTGCAGCTCAGCAACACATGAGATGAATTAAAATCATCTGTTTTTTACTATTCATTTCAACCCAGTGGATAATTCTGGGCCAACTTTTGTAAGGAGCCTTTGCTGAGTTTCCTTTCCTGTAATTCCCAACAAATGGTAAAATACTGGACACAGATAATATTGTGCGCACACACAAAAGAACTGAAAGACAAACCTTTGACAACCAAGAAAATATACTATGGAAGTAGTAGAGGGTCATACAATAAAATCAGAAAATCCTCGTGTCCTGAAAGTTCCTGGTTTCATTCACAGCTGTTATATTTCTAGGACCATTGGCTGGTGAGGCTCAGGAAGTACCTTGGGGGGGGTGGTGGTTAATGATTTCCTCATAGTGGGGAAGAATTCTTGAGGCAGCACTTAGTTCAGATGTTCTTTTCTTTCCAACAGTCAGGGTGGTCTGTAAATGCCCACTCTATGGCTCTGAGACAGAGGAAGGTGTTTGTAGCAGGCAAGTGGCAGTAATTCCTTCCAAGCTGTAGGGTGGGCCCTGGTGATGAGCCTGCTTTCCGTAGGTTTTGCATTTGTGTGAGTCTATGCATTCACAAGTAGGACTAGAAATAGCCAGAGTTATAAAAAATAAAATAGCTGATGAAGACTCAATGTGCAAATGCTGTGAAATCATAGAAGACACCAAGAATGCTCGAAATCTGCCTATAAAGAAGGTCACAGAGATACTGGGATAGACATAGGAGGATTCTTGTCTTGTTCTCAAACAAGCCTTATAAAAGGAAAATAAACACATGACATGATAGAAATATATGCCTAACAAGTATCTGATGTAGTATTTTATCAATACCATAATGGGGATTGATGGGGCTAATACAGAAAATCACCATAAATAGCTCTGGATCTTTAAGTAAAATATCATTGAATAAGTATCATTCAGGATTATAAATATGTACAAAAGTATGAATCCTAACAAGTCCTATTTCACCTTGCCACATAAAGCTATCTAAAATAAATAGGTTCATCTGATATTGGCAAAGACAATACGCAGCAGATTTCAGTATGTGTTGCCCAAACCAGGCAAATCCTTCTTTGGAAGTGCCAGGTAAACACCTGCAAGTTTATGCTTGTTAAATAAATGCATGGAATGCCCGAGAGCTGGAACTTCTACCAAACACCACAATCTACATTTTGTAGACAAGGATGTTACAGGCGGAGGGAACTTTCCAAGGAATGGAAATTCACAACAAAACTTGAACACAGAGCTATAACTCCCAGGTGAGGGATTTTACAAGTACATCAAGTATTCTTTTTCCTTTCTTTTTTTTGATGAAAGTAATTTCTTTAAACACCATGGTTACATACTTGTTCATAATTAGGGTTCAGCATAAAATGAACACACCCTTCACCTGTGCAACTTTCCTGTCTTTGAGACAGGCATTGCATCTCTCTATTATTTACACCAAATATTGTTGGAAAAAAATCAAGGAGGGGATCAAAGTTAGTTTCCAGGAGACGGAAATTATGCAATGGAAATGTTTTCTTCCACTCCCAAACTCCCAAAGGAATTGTATTTCTCCCTTTGGTGAAAATGACCCAAATATTAAACAATTGCAGCAAATAGACAATAAGAAACTCACTTAGAGCTCTCTTCTTCCAGGGGGGTAAAGGGGGATTCATGCTGGGAACAGGGGCAAACACTGGTAGGGGGAAATTGCCCTAATTCGCTGTCACTATGTACCTTAAATATAACTCTGAAAGATTTGTAACTCACATAGGTCTCAATAAATATTATTAAAAAACAGAAATTCTCTTGTATTCCTTTTACACGGGTAAAAAAAGAAGATATGTGTTGTTTTTAGTTGCTTTCCTCTTCTCCAGAGTAAGAGATCCAGAGGCCTGATAGATGTGAGGACATTTTTGGTAGCTATGTGATGGCAGTTGATCTGTCTCATTGTCTATATGGGCACATCAGGGGTCTGACAAATTAATTAGCTCTCAGGATGAGAGGAGGCTTTTCATTCTTGCCTGTCTCCTAGCGGAAGACATGTACTTTTCTAGACGCTAGGAAGTGTCATCGAGAACCAGACGATGTTTAACTTTTAGTATTATGAAAGAAAAGTACCATTTTCTTGTGGGTACATATGTGTATTTCTAAAGACCCACTAGCACTTCCCTGTAGACAACTATTGAGCTTCTAGAGCTAGAAGAAGAAAGGGTGAGGAGTCCTTCTGGAGAGCAGGCTACCCTACACCATCTTTTCTCTTAACAGTTTCCAGACAACTCTTTGGAATTCCAAATTGTCACACATCCTCAGGAAGAAGTGGAAAACAGGGGTGGGGGGGTAGAAAATAATGGTTGCTGGTAACACCTGGGTGCTGTCATTCAATCATGAAGGTTCTCTCACCTCTGAAAAGTACTCTAGGGAAGTGTATTCTTCCAACTTCCTGCTCCCTCCTCTTTCTAATTATATTCCTGAAATGAAATAATAAAATTGAGAGATAATTTAAATCAAGAGAAACATATGCTTCTATAAGGAAAAATAGACTAAGAGAAGGAAGCTGGTTAAAGTGAAACATTAAAAATGCGACACTCTGAGACTATGAGCCAGGCAGATGTACATGCTTATCCTAAAGTGAGAGGATATGCTTGTACACAGTGAACATTTCCTGCCATGCTTCATTTCCCTTGGTTCTCTCTCTCTCTCGCCCCTAAATTCTTTGCAGACATCCTCCTATTTTTGTCATCCTTGTAGTCACTTCTCCAATTTCTCTTTCAGTGGACACTGGTCTAGTTTTTCATGTCATGACTTGACAGCCTATGGTTTTATTTTTATTTTTAAACAAATAGTGACCTACTCTTTTAGGCAGTGTTCTAAGCTCAGGGAATATGGCAATGAATAAATGAGAAAAGTTCATACTCTCTAAGCTTGCTTTCCAGTGGGTGCAAGAACATAGGTGAAACCTCCCTGTGCTATGCACAACTCTCAGCTCTGAACACAACTACTCATTTACATTGACCCCAGATCCCTCATATCAGCCTAATAATTTCTTTGATAAATACATTGTGTCATAAAATACTTAGTTCATCCTATTAATTCATCATGCAGCTATGTTTCTTATAGAATTAAATTTCATAAAATTAGGGCTCTTTGAGATATTTCAAGTTATATCCCTAATATCTGTTATGTAGAAGGTGCATATACTTGCAGGATATATGAATCAAAAAATATAATACTTAAAATACTTGTAAAGGACTAAAAAATTAGCTCACCAGCTTTCATGTGTGACTAAACGTTGGATTCTTGACATCACCCCACATCAGTAAATGTGGTCTCTAGTCTTCCTTTTGTGCTTTCCAGTACTGCTGTAACATCACATAACAGTCAACCTCAACTAGATGCACACTACAACAAGCATGTTGTCTTTATAGACAACAAAAGGAAGGAGAATCATTCAATTAACCTATCCATTAGTTAATTAAAATGCTTTAAAATTGCCCATGACAAAGTCTGGGTACATTTAGAAAAAAAAGCCTGTATATTTACGAAATTGATATTTTTTTGCTCATGCTTATAGAAGTATGGCATGATAAATCTGCATTTGGTTTGGCTCCACTTTTCCAATGCTTTAAAATGAGTTTTCTTGTAGAGGTATTGTTATCTATCATATCCTTGTTTGTTAATATTCAAACTGAAGTTTGAATTCCTCTTTGATTAGTGCCTCCTTTAAATCTAGTTATTGATACTGCTGTGTTTAGTCTCCAGGAAGCTGACCCAAGTTCCTGAAATGAAAACCACCTCTCCTTAGCTTAGCTTTTGACTGTATGATTCAAGGACTGGCTCTGAAATTCTGGCATAGGCATTCAAGAAAGAGTCAGAAGTTTGGAAGAGACATTATTTTGGTATCTTTGTCAGGAGGAAATACCTGGCACTACTTGTTAGCCTTAAGGAGGAAAAAAGAGTAAGAATAATCATGCAGGATGGTATCCTGGGTGAAGGTGAGACTGTTTATAAGCAGATGTCCCGTGCACACTTGGCTTTGAGATGCAGGCAGGATGTTCGTTACAGCTCCATGGAAACAGTTCTGTTGTTTGTGAACTCTTGTACCTTGAAGCTACTTTCAGATTACTGATGACTATTAGGAATCCAAACTTGTGGATTAATGGAAATCACACATGATTGAGCACCACTGACAAGAGGTGACAAAGTTGTTGGAGAATAAACGTAAGTAAACAGACCACTAAAACATCTCAGGAATGGAAAATTTATCAATAGGTCTCTTAGCAATGGGACAGAAATGTCAATAGTGATACATTTATAGGAGTGCTTTTATCTTTGTCAGACACAAGGAAAAACCTCATTTTCTTTTCTTAACATAACTCTTGTCATGAGTAGACTATCCCAATCTCACACATCAGAAGACTCAGTCTGTTGCTATTGGGATTGAAATTTAAACTCTGGTCTGATTGACTTCAAGACTTCAAGGTGAACCAGGATATTGCAGGGAAAGAGTCCCTTTCAGGACTTTGAATAGAGATGGGAAGGTAGGAAGAGTGGCTGTTCATTCTCCAGACTTCTTTTGAACCGCTTAATCTGGCATATGGGACTTAAAAGATATGAAACTAAAGAGGAAAACTGTTTTTGACTTTTAAAGAGATTTTCCCCTAACCTTCTAGTTATTTTATGCCTCTTTGTCGAGGACATTAGAGAAGCTATTTGATATCTTTAGGCAAAGCATCACAGAGTAAACCAAATAACTCTTTATAAGTATTTTGTAAGAAGATGTTAAAATTGTATACTAATATAAATTGCTTTGTACAATGACATTGAATTTCAACATAGTAGAATTCATATTAAAGTCCACCCCTTTTTTAATTTAAAAAGTTTGTTCTTTACAAGATTATATTGGGTTATTTCCCCATGGAATTTCTTCTCTCCTCTTGCCTGGATATTTAGATGGGGACCCTTTCTCAGTGGAAATGCGGAACAGTGTGAAAAGAATGCCTACATTGCCCCATTTTTTCTTCCACTTCAGCTGCCTCTCATTAAATATCCTATCATTAGTGCCGGACTCATCATCTAGTGAGTTGTAGGCAGTTATTATGTTGCTGTTGCTAGTTGTCTTGGAATCATATGTGGTACAGGGCGGAGAACAGGAGATACAAGTAAAACACAGGAAATTTTTCTTACATGATTAATGTTCATTTGTGAAAACTGAGCTAAAGAAATGGTTAAGTTAATTCTAGAGCTTGGAATTGCAAAGACAGAATCCACTGGTCTGGACTGAAGGGAAATGAAATTTGTGAAAATTGGTGGAACTTTCTGAAAGAATATAATAGATACTTTAGAGCACACTCTTAGAGAAAGAACCTTAGAAGAATTTCTCTGGGAAAAAGATGACATGACATAGACACTGAGCTCCTGGAAGTTCAGCCTTATCACAGAAATGGAGGAATTCCCTGCCTTTGGGCCATGCCATGGGTTTATGAGGCAACTATGTCAGTAGTTAACATAATTGCACACAAGACCAGATACCTCATTGTCAAATTCATTGGATCACGAGAGACTGGAGTTAATAAATGTTCCATATTACAGTGGCTATGTTTTTCACAACATTTGAGAAAAGCAAATGAAGCATATTAAAAAAAATCTATCTCAAGAACATACAATGATTCATACAAAAGAGACATATGTACACTATATATATATACACTATATATATGCCACTATTTTTTATCCACTCATCTGTTATTGAGCACCTAAATATATATACTGGAGTACTATTTAGCTATGAGAAAGAGGAAGTTTTGAAGTTTGTTGCAACTTGAATAAAACTGGAGGATTTCATGCTGAATTAAGTGAGACAAGAAAGTAAAATATATATACCACATGGTATTTCTCAAATGTGGAGTATAAGGAAACAAAGAAAGGGTTTGTTTCCCCAATGGAAACAAATCATAAGACATGATCAATAGAACTGGCAAATAAGAGTAGTTATGTAAACCAGAAAGGGAAAGGACCATGGAAAACGGTGGAACAAATTAGAAATACTGGAAGAGATATTTGTGTAGTGTGCTGTAACTATAAAATAATAACTTCATTGCTATTGTAAACCATGATACTATATTAGAAACAATAAAGTTAACTGTAGCTCATTTTCCAAAGTCAGAATTACTAAGGATAAAAATATCTCCAAGGATTGGGAATGGCTTTTCCCAATCCTTGATAATAAAAAAGCATAATGGGTGGATAAAATTTTATATTGCAATGGTGTTTCAGTGCAATCCATTCACTGCAGAAGTAAAGGAAGAAAAGAGCTAATGAAATAGTTTTCTCTAAAGAAAGAGATGACTACTTGTTTTTGAAGCTTTGAGAACGTGACCAACTTTCTTATTTGTTGAAAAACTGTTCGGTCTCTAATCCCATTTACAACTGCACTTATGTTTTGAAGAGGAAACAATTATGTCATAGACTTTATATGATTTCTTCACAGAAGGACAGAATCCCTTTATATCAATACTTAGGGTGTTACTTACCTAAAGATAAATAGGAAATGACACGTGGGATTCCCAGGAAATTTACAATAATCTCTAGCTCTCAGCTCTTAATTCTATCAGAGAAGTTTGAATTTCTTCTTTAAAAAAATGGCAGTTGACATCTAACTAGATGCCAGAACATATTTGTATATGAAATAGTTACCTTGAACATTTTCAGGTGAAAAAACAATGCCCTGATTCTCAACACATGAATTGATACTTTGGGAAAGGTAATATTAACTTGAAGCATGTGATTCCAAGCAGAATAGAGCCACAAATTGTCTGCTCGTTTCCTAACCATTCTTAAATTAAGGCACTGCAATCTGTTACATAAATCTCTATTTTCTTATTTTAGGTTCAGCCAGCATTTTGCTAGTGAATAAATCAGACATCCCAGATGTCATTTCTCCTTAACTAGATATAAATTACCACCAAAAAGGCTTGCTAGGTTTGCCAAAATTGCTTCATATGTCAAGAAAAGCTAACATTACTTCCCCAGGATTCTCTTTGCCCCAAACAAATGAATAGCGATTACTTACCATCAATATAGCTTTAAAGAATATGAAATTCTTTAAACGTTAAAAGATTGAAAAAATTGGTATTTTACAGTCAGTACACAGCATAGGCAGTCTTTTATTTAGTGGATGGAAAAGTTTCCTGTGCTTTTTTTTCTTTTTTAAATTAATATCTTTATTTAAACACCATGGTGACAAATATGATAGTAGTTAGGTTACAGTCATGTAAAGAACACCCACCTTCATCAGTGCAACATTCCCATCACCAATGTCCCAAATCTCCGTCCTCCTCACCACCCCCTCCTGTGTTCAAGAAAGGCTTTCTGTTTCCCTCATTCATTCACATTGTCATGATAATTCTCAATGCAGTTATTTCTCTAACTGCACTCATCACTCTTTGTGGTGAATTTCATGTTGTGAGCTGGACCTTTCGGCCCTCCTCTCTTTTATTTCTGGGAATAATTGCAAAAATATCTTTTATTTTTCTTAAAACGCATAGATGAGACTATTCTGTGTCTATCTATCTCCTTCTGAATTATTTCACTCAGCATAATAGATTCCATGTACATCCATGTATAGGAAAATTTCATTATTTCATCTCTCCTGATGACTGCATAATACTCTATTGTGTTTATGTGCCACAGTTTCTTTAGCCAGTTATCTATTAAAGGGCATCTTGGTTGTTTCCAAAGTCTCGCTATTGTAAATAGTACTTCAATAAATGTAGGTGTGAGGAAGGGATTTTTGTATTGTATTTTTGTGTTCCTAGGGTATATCCCTAAATGTGGTACAACTGGATCATATGGGAGCTTAATTTCCAGTTTTTGGAGGAATCTCCATATCACTTTCCATAAAGGTTGGACTATATGACATTCCCACCATCAGTGAATTAGAGTTCCTTTCTCTCCACATCCCCACCAGCACTGCTTGTTTTCATTTTTTTGTGGCGTGCACCAATCTGTGTGGCATGAGATGGTACCTCATAGTTGTTTTGATTTGCATCTTCCTGATGATTAGTGATGTGGAGCACTTTTTCATATGTCTTTTGGCCATTTATATTTCTTCTTTGTCAAAGTGTCTGTTCAGTTCTTCTCCCCATTTTTTTTATAGAATTAGATGATTTTTAAATAAAGTTTTATAAAGTGCCTTGTATATTTTGGATATTAGAGCCTTATCTGATGGGTATTGGATGAATATTTTCTCCCACTCAGTGGGAGACTTTTGCATCCTGGGCACTATTACCTCTGAGGTGCAGAAGCATCTCAGCTTAATATATTCTCATCTATTTATTTCTGCTTCCACTGCTTTGAAGAGTGCTTTTTCCTCCTTAAAGATGTCTTTATTCTCAAAGTCATGAAGTGTTTTACCTACATGTTGTTCTATATACCTTATGGTTTCAGGTCTGACATTAAGGTCTTTAATCCATCTGGATTTGACCTTCATTTATGGTGTTAGCTGTGGGTCTGAGTTAGCTTTTTTGCAAGTGACTAACCAGTTGTGTCAACACCACTTGTTGAAGAGGCTTTCTTGCTCCATTTAGGATTTATTGCTGTTTTATCAAAAATTAAGTGATTGTATGTCTGTGGAACATTTGCTGTGTACTCGAGCATATTCCACTGATCTGAGGATCTGTCTTTATTCCAATACCATGCTGTTTTAATAACTATTGTTTTGTAATATAGTTTAGATTTGGGTAAAGAATACCTCCCATATTCCTTTTCCCAAGGATTGCTTTAGCTCTTTAAAGGTGTTTATTGTTTCAAATAAACTTCAGAAGCATTTAATCCACTTCTTTAAAGAATGACATGGTATCTTTAGAGGTATTGCATTAAATCTGTATAATGTTTTGCTGATAATGGTCATTTTTATGATGTAGACCTTTCAGTTTTTCCATTAAGGCTGGTTTAGCCATCTGTAAAGTTTCTGAGCTTTTGCTTATCAGTGAAGCTATGTATCCTTCTTTCAAACCTGAAACCTGAGTGGGGCTGGGTGCAGTATTCTAAGTGAAGCATCCATTTCGTTTAGTTTTGTCACAATATCCCTCCATTGTCTTCTGGCCTCGAGAGTTTCTTGTGACATATCTGTTGTAAATCTCAAGGATGCTACTTTGAATGTAATTTCCCCTTTTGATCTTACTGCTTTTAGTATTCTATCTCTATATGTGGGATACATCATTGTGATTAGGATATGTCTTGGGGTGTTTTTCTTTGGGTCTCTTTTAGCTGGTCCACTTCAAGTATGCAGGATTTGATTGTATGCAGTCTTTAGCTCTGGGAGTTGGTGATGTCTTTGACTATTGATTCTTCCTGGGGATCTCCTTCCTGAGTCTCTGGGACTCCAGTGATTCTTATTTTGTGCTTCTGTTAAGTTTATCAAAGATTTCTGTTTTCATCTGTTCACACTCCTTGAGTACTTTTTCCATTGTCTGATCATTTGCCTTAAGATTCTATTCCAATCTCTTCTGCTGAATGGAGTTGTTCTGCATTTCATCTTCCAGTTCACTGATTCTATCCTGGGCTGCTTTTACTCTGTTAGAGAGGCTTTCCATTGAGGTTTTCAGTTGAGCTACTGTGTTTTTCAGATCTGTTATTTAAGTTTGGTGTTTTCTGATCTCTATGTTTGGATTCTGTTCAGCTAGAGCGATGTTTTCTTTTATTTCCATTAGGATCCTTCATATTTATATTCTAAATTCCTTATCTGAGAGTTTATTCAGATAGTTGGTATTTTTTGGTTCATCAGAGCTATCATCTTCATTCTCTGTGCGTGATGTTTGCCTGTGAGTTTTCCCCATTGTCACGCTTTTAGTGTGATTTTTTTTTCTGTGTGTTATGGTGGGGTTCATTAGGTAGAAAGACCATGCTCTTCTGCAGCATCTAGGAGGCAGTTTTTGCTGGACCATTCTTGGCCTTCTCAGGAGATTTTCAGAAGACAAAAAAAGAAGAGAAATATGCAAAGCCGACAGGACCCCTCAGTCTCTCCCTGTTGCTAATCTCATAGCAGGCGCTTTTCTCAATGGCTAAGAGATACTGAAAACCAAGTGACTCCAGGTAGTTGATTTCCTACTCTATTACACAACCATTACTTTTTCTTCAGCAACTGGAAAATTCCTGGAGATTCAGGTCACCTCGCTTGCAGCAGGTGCTCCTCTGGGTATTGACTGCCTGGGATGTTGAGGACCAGCGTGGTGTAGGTGGGTGGTAGGAAACATAATTTTCCCCCATAAGCGTGAGTGGGGAGAGTACTGTGACTTTTACCGCTTGGAATGTGCTGGCAGTTAAGGGCAGTGACCCCAGGTCTCGTGATCACCTGAGGCTGCCTCTGAGCTAACCTGCAGCTCTCACCTCCCCCACTCCCCTTTTTTTCTAATAATCAGTGATATCTGTGGCTTTCTAATAAGTCATGATATATGCTGATACATATTTTATAGGGCTAGAAGATACAGACATAGTAATTAACTATTTTTTTATGTAGTTGGTTGCTCTGTTAAGGGTGGCTAAAATCGTAAATAACATCTACCACTTCCAAGGCTCTAAACAGGAAAAAAAAAGTGTTTCCTATTCATTTTACTTGCCAAATATAGATTCTCCTTTTCATTCATTGTAACTCATCCCCTGGAACCTCTGGAGATGAATTTTCAGCCACCAAGCTCCACTGGCTCTTCATTTTGAAGTCTGTCCCTCACCTGGGTGCCATTTGCATGGCTTCCAGGTTCCAAGGTTAAGGCCTCCACTACTGTGGCTTCTGCTGACTCTGGAAAGTGAGTTCCACAGTTTTGGTTTCTGGCCTTAGATTCTGTCCCTCACCTGGGTGCTGCAGATGTGACTTCTGGTTCCCAAAGCTGTAACCTCTGATGGTCTCTGCTGTCTCCAGGAAGCAGGTTTTGCCAAAAGCAATCACACTAAATTGCTTTGTCATTGAGAATTATAAAACAAAAATAAAGTATGACTCACATATGTCATCAATATATTATTTCCAGCGGAAAATATATTATTTTCTTTATGTTATAGAGATAAATTCTTCCCAAATGGATTGAACCAAGAATTCTCTTGGTCATCATATAACAGAAAAAAACTATATTGAACATAAGCAATATTTAACAGTGCTTATATTGATAGTACTGTTTTAAGATTGAATCAAGTACTTTAAAAACACTTTTTCAAATTAGGAATGTATTTCTATTTTTCCTTACCTATCACTAACTGGTGGTTAAAGTCTAATCATAACTCAAATATAGTAATTGAAATTAAATTTTAAGAAGGAGAAACTTAGATCTCTGTCAGCACTCAGTCCAAAGGCATGGAGAACATAAGGATGCTAAAAAGTCACAGAGCAGTTGAGAACAGTTAAACTTTCATATGAATTTAAAAGAGAAAATTTACAGTTTTTATCAATAACATTTTATTTGGAAGATTACTTAAATATGATATTTTAAAATGCATTCAATCATGTTTTTCTTTTCTATGAGAATTTTAGTAAAGAAATTAAGATATTGGGATTAGATTTAAAATAGAAGAAATAAAGGAAGGGTACTATGTACATTAAATAAATATTGGTAGGATAAAATATCATGCAAAGTATTTTCTCCTGAGGTATATTTAAGAGCTGCATTTTAGTTTATTTAAATCATATCTCCCTTATGTACTACCAATTGGGTAAAAATTATAATACTTTTATATTTCTACTTTTCAGGAGTAAATTATTTTGATTTATTTACTTGTGAGATTAATATCATTTTGTTGTTGAATTTTATAAAGCTTAAGTAAATAAGTTCTATTTACCCAAGATGACATGGTTGAGATCTTCCTTCCCTTACTACATGCATCATTTGTTAGATATAAATTGTTTCCTTAGCATTACTTTCCCCGTGGAATGTAAGCTGCTTCATTAGGGCAAACTGTGGACTTGTCAATCATTGTTTTCAGGGTTTCTTAAACAATGTCTTCTTTTTAATGATCTTCTGAAAATATTTGTTGAATATTTGGATAGAAAAACAAAACTAAAAATATAAGTTCCTTTGTGGTTTAAGGAGAAATTATTTTGCCATCATGTTTGGAATGTAGATAGGAAGATGAATTAAACACTCTTGTAAATTATAGTGACACTAATAAAGATTTATTCATTCATTTATTCATGGATGTAATTTGTGTTTATGACACTAGACTAATACTTGAAGATAACAAGGATTTATTAGACCCAACCACTACCAAGAATTGATTTCATTGGATATTACAATGCCGATTCAGGTGATATAATGACAATGGATGATAAATGATAAAGGATTTGAATAGTTAAAGCAGAGTTTCATTGTTCTTAGTAATCTCTTTTTAGGAAGCACACCAAGTCACCAGGAACAAGTCTTGATTTTTTAAAGCCATCTTGAAAAACTGGAAACTCACCAAAGGATATGAAATTGGATCGACAATTTCTTCAAGGTGGACATGATGTTTTAATGTTGACTCATAAATTCTTCTAATTTAAAATAAGTAAATTTGAGTTAATTAGACTGTACTATTAACATCATAATAACCAACAGAAGAACTTTAAAGTAACAATTATTTTAGTTAGTTTGCCATGGAGATAGCAAGGATAGATAATCGTTACCTCACAAAAAGTTGCTTGGTACTCCTCAGGTAATTGCAGATGAATATATATCAGAAGTCTTATAATTTCAACTTAAGGAAGATTTGGGATTAATATGAATTTATTCCCCTAAACTGTTTAAATAAAATTACAAAAATATTACAAAGAAAATTGAGCAACAGGTAAAATCCATAAGGAAAATATTTTATAAATGAGTTGAATTTTTAGTATTTGTTTTATATTATCAAAATAAATCAATACCTTCTTTCATTCCTTTAATGAACCACAAGAAGTTTGATAGGAGGTGAAAAATAGAAGCCAAATTTTATTGACTCCCTCCTTTCCTGACAACAAAATTCTAATTAAGTAAGTGTTAGTTCCAAGATAGACTAAAACGTGAGATAGGCTAAAAGAAGTCCTTACAATATTATAGCAAGAAATTATTTTTAAACTGAATTAACACTTTGAAAAATGAGGTAAACTTGATTTTTCCTAAAATGGATCTCTCAGGAGGTGAAATTTTATATACAGAGCACAAATGTGTATGCTTACAGATATCACAAAGAAGGAAGATCATACTGTGTAAAACCTGACATGAATTGGTCATGTAACCTTTGGAATAATTATAGATGAGTCATGCTAAATTTTTACAAAGGATGTATATAGATGAAAAATTTCTGTTTTCATAAAAGTGTCTCAATTTTAAAAATGTTGCCTTATTCAACAGAAAGAGAGGTTGGTAGTTATGCTTAAATTGAAAAAAGACCCTTGGGGTTGGTGGACATAGTCTTAGTAAATATATTGCCAACAGAAACTGGAAAAACTAACTTACCATGTTTAAATTTTACAATGTTTTAAGATCCTGACACATGTAAAGTGAGTCAATAGAAAGGTCAAAAGCCAGATGACCTCACTTATCTGTTGCACAGAGTAACATAACAAAGACATGCAAGGTACCAAAGGTGGCAAACCCTTGTCCTACATGATAGAAATGAAAAGACCAGGATGTACGAGAAACTGGGAGGGGACTAAGAAAGAGCAGATAACACTAAATCTGTACTGAAGTATGGGACCCAAATGACAATAATTAGATTTAAAAAGTATGCCATTAAGGAAGCAGGATGTGAGGAGTTGGAAGGAATCTAGGGACACTGATGGAAGGACATTAACACTAGTGGTGGGATTGGTGTTAAAAATTGTAGACCTGAATCTCTATTATGGAAACATTTGTAAATAATGGTGCCTAAGTAAAACAAATAAATAAAACAAATTGATTTGAGAAATAGTCCTGATTTTTTTGAGGTTTGAAATAGATTGTTTGTGTAAGTATTCACATTTCAATTGTAGGTTCTAATTACCTTTAAACAGGTAGTAAGAGAAATTAACCTAAAATACAAATAGCCCCTGTGCATGCAATGTATTTTATATAAGCATAATATCCATCGCCCTACACAGCTCATTTCTAGTCCTTTACTGCTTCAGTCCCAACCATTATTTCTCCCCATTTATGCATTTTGCCTTCAATACCGTACAGGTCAATCATAGACAAAAAATCTTTCACTGAATTTAATACCCCACCCAACTATTTCAAATTTCCCTTCTATTTTCTCTTCCCTTCTCTTTGTTATTTGTTAAATAAGGAAGTTTGTAGAAGTGTCCCTCCATTTAAAGTTTATGTTAGAACCAAGTCAATTGGATTGTTGGACTTGTTCTGGCGTCCCCATAGGTACCAATCTCGCCATGTGGTGTTGTTCTTCCTTTGCATATGCATATAAAAATGGGAAGTTATATACAGACATGTTCTTATCTATTAGAGATGGGAACACACAAATCTTGTAATGCAGTAGTACCTTACACCCTGAACATTGTCATAAAGATCTGGCTCAGGCCTCAGAAGAACAGGCATTGTCCATTTACCCCTGTACCAGGGATGCCATCTACAAAATAACCACGGCTGTGTACTACATTACCTGAAAGCAATCCTCTATCATGGAAAGAACCTACCACTGCTCTGGCATAGACCTATTCAACAGAGACTTCCCTTTAACATACAGAGGACTTAACAACAACAACGTCCTGTTCTCAGGACTAAGCTCTCTGTATCACCCTCTAATTGTGAGTGAAACTAAAGGGTGCTCCACATCATCCTGACTTTTATATAGGATATGGACATATTCCAAATCCTTAGCTACAGAAACTTGACACAACCAACAATGACTGTGTGAAAAATAAAGGTGTATGGCACTACAGACAATGAGTTGGGTTGGACAACCTAATATGCCTGGAGCCTAGAGTTGGCCTTATTCCAGAAAACTTCAGGGGTAAGGTCTCCTTGTATTTAGGCCAAAGCTTTTCCTTTCCATGTCCCCTAAATTTTGCTGGGTCTATGCAAACAATTTCCACACTAACACCGTCTTTGCTGTGCTCCTTTGACTCATTCTTAATGAAATAATGTATTATGATCAATTGTGTCAAACAATACTATAGTTTTTAATGTTAAAGAAATTGCATAAATTTTGTGGCTTTAAATTGCTTTGTGTACTGCAAAGAAATGTTATAATGTACTACAATCTGGGGCTCGAGGGACAAAGTAAATGTGAATGTATTTTGTTTTATTTTTCTTAAATGTTTTTGGCTGAAAATTCAAAATTAAGGTGTCAGCAAGAGGATTTCTTTGAGAATTCTGTTTATGGGTGATTGCCTTCCCACTGTAACTTCACCTTGTCCTTTCTTTGCATCTTTGTCTTCAATAAAATTAAAAAAAAAGAGATGGGGAGGAATGTCATGAAATTTATTTGAAGTAGAATACAGAAATGAGTCTGCAGAAATGAGTCTTCTGTATAGCTTTGAATTTATCATTTCTAAAATTCATCTTTTTTAAGTATTGCAAATTTATTGGGACATAAAAGGAGGCAATGAGAGATAAGTTAAGATACATGTCAAGAGAGAACACTGGATTCTTCAGTATACAAAGCCAATCTATACCCCAATGTTTCAATATGAAAGCACACATCTCAAGAGGGAAGATAAGGGTGGCATGACTTGCATGCTGTGTATTAGGCAACATGAGAACTGGCAACACGTGTGCTGGGGCAAGACAAAAGAGCTGGTATCTAAAATTTATTTTACTTCACTTTTACATACTAGACTACCAAAAAAGCAAGATTGAGAAGTAGACATCAAGGCTTTCAATTCTTTCTCTTCCTGGCATGTTCCATACATTTTATTATGTTCCTGGTTTTTTGGATTATTTTTCTGATGATGAAATTGAAGGTGTTTGACTACAAATTCAAATCCAAATGCTGATACCAAAAAGCTATGTGAACTTGCATTCTTTGTGGTTTATTTTTCTCTTCTTTCCTACACTTAAGTTTATTTTGAGGGTTAAGAGAAACAAGATAATATATCTGAGGGCATCAACATTTGGCAAATAGTTGACTCTTACAATGCCTATATTTATTGGTGGATTTCCCAATGTAATTTTTTAGATCAGTTCTCCCCTGACAACCAAGAGTGTATAGTTTTGTGATTCCCTGAGAGTTTGATAAGCTGCCCTAAAAACACTCTACTTCTTTGACTCACTCTAGTCCCTGGTCCTGTTTCATCTCGTCAGGGCTTTATTCTCTATTTGGGAAATTACAGAGTTGATTAGATTAGAGTCTTTATTTTCAGGGACATGTCTTCATTTGTTTTGTTTTGTTTTGTTTTGGGGACACACCTGGCAGTGCTCATGAGTTACTACTGGCTCTGCACTCAGGAATTATTCCTGGTAGTTCTCAGGGATATGAGATGCCAGGTATTGAATTTGTGTCAGCTGCACGGAAGGCAAACACTTTACTCAGTGTACTATCTCTGTGACCCCCTACCTTTTGTTATATCTGAGCTTTCTGACACTAGATGAAAAGAATGAGGGTTTTAAAAATAATCTGTAATGTGTAATTTCAGTACAGAAATGCCTTCTTAATTATTCCTTAAATCACATCATATTAAGAATCTGTCTAATCACTCCACCCATGACAAGGCATACAGATAGAAAGATAAAAAATAAAATTTATCAGGAAACAGGAAGGGTTGATCTATTTTTGGATACTAAAGTATTTGTGGTATGGATCTTCCCTAATTTTTATCTCTATATGTTCTTCATACCTCAAACTGTTTTGTCAGTAAATATAAAATTTACAAAAGAGAAGAGTAGCAATCAATTCAGGACCACCTTTGAAACATCTTGTAATTGATTTTCATAATATTGTAGATTATTTGTGTAACAACTGCCTGTCTTATTTGTGAAAGAAATTTTTAAAAAATGAAAGATCAAATCTGCTGAAGTGAGCAAATACATTTGTTTGGGAAAATATACATCATAATAACTCCAATGGTAATAACTTGCTTCTCCTTCATTTCTGAGTTTTAATGCATATTTGATTGCAATAAAGTACTTTGCTGAAAGTTTTACAATTTTACAATTTTTATAATTTTTACCAATTAAAATTTTAATTACAATTTAATGAATAATTACAAATCTACAAATTTTAATTTGTAAAAAATGTTTAGAAAATTTAAAAAATTTCTAAATTTCTAGCAATTTAAAGCAATTAAAATCAGATGTAGCATAAAATAAGGTCAGAAAGATATCTGAATAAGGAAATATCTGGGGGCTGGAGAAATAGCATGCAGGTAAGGCATTTGCCTTTCATGCAGAAGGTCATCAGTTCAAATCCCAGCCTCCCATGTGGTCCCCCGTGCCTGCCAGGAGTGATTTCTGAGCGTGGAGCCAGGAGTAACCCCTGAGCACTGCCGGATGTGACCCATAAACCAAAAACCAAAAAAATATATATATCTGTAGAAAAAGGTGATTCTAATATGCTAGAATTATTTTTTACTTAATTTCTGCCTCCTCTATTTTTTCTTGATCTTTTCTGCCTTTCTCTGAAAAAGTCCTATAACCTGAATCTAAATCATAAAGCAGTTTATTAAATAGACAAACAATGAAAAGAACACTGAGACTACCTTACTGGAAACAGAGGCACAGTGGAAAATCCATAGTCTGATCATAGTCAAGGAGGTATATAAGTAATAGAGAAAATTGAAATATTTGAACATGACTTGAAATTCTAAAAACACTTCCATCAATACACTTATGAACAAAAATGAAACTTCAACAAAAGTTCTATGAGGCGAGTGTTCTCCAAGTCACCTTTCTTTTATTTCCATTGACCATTAATTTACATGAAAACATTTGATATAATGATCTTGGCATTGAAGGATCCAATTGCATACCAATAAAAAATTGAATTATTAGATTTGAAACTAATCTAAGAGTCTCTTTTACATCTTTAGGGGTAATTTTAAGTTACACCCAGTGATGTTCAGGGATTAATAATATCTTTGGTGCTCAGGGATATTCCAAGCTGTGCTTGGGAAACCATATATGGTGCCAGGGATCAAACCAAGGTAGGCTGCATGCAAAGAAGTGCTTTAATCTCTATAAAAAGAGTGCACTAGTGGGTTTGTCTGCACAAATCAAAAAAAATTGGAGAAACATGCAGGTTAAGAAAGCTTAACAGACATCTTTGTCTATTATTTACTTTTCTCAATCTAAGTAAGCTTAGTATTCATAAATGATTTTCAAACATGCTCCAAAGAGCCTAGATTTATTAGATCTATTTAGGGACCAGAGATATATAAAAGCCAATATGGAGAAGTCAGGCAAGTAGGAGTGCTGCTATTAAAGAACCTCTCCCTACTTGTTTTCTTTTTTCTTTTTTTGTAATATCTTTATTTAAACACCTTGATTACAAATATGATCAAAGTTGGGTTTCAGTCATATAAAGAACACCCCTTCTCACCAGTGCAACATTCCCATCACCAGTGTCCCAAATCTTTCACCTTCCCTGCCCCCCACCTACCTGTACTCAAGACAGACTTTCTACTTCCTTCATTCATTCACATTGTTATGATAATTGTCAGTGTAGTTATTTCTCAAACTGTACTCACCACTGTTTTACATCTTAGTTTTCCAGTCAATGTTGCTTTTGAGTAAGTAATCTGTGATACAAATAAAAAAATAAAAAGTGAGAAACTTTAAAATCTGTATTAGGACCACTCCCATGCCATCCTCTACATATTATTATTTATTTACTTCTTCTGCTATTGAAATAGATTTTTTTTTTGGTTTTGGGGTCACATCTGGTGATGCTCAGGGTTTACTCCTGGCTATGTGCTCAGAAATTGTTCCTGGCTTGGGGGACCATATGGGATGCCAGGGGATTGAACCACGGTCAGTCCTAGGCTAGCGTGTAAGGCAGACTCCTTATGGTTCGCGCCACCTAAAATTGATTGTGTTTCAGTTGAATGGTCTTGCAACTTGAATCATTTGTTTAATTTGCAGCTCTGTGTTATGTTTCATTTTATATTATGTTGAAAGGTTAGGGAAATTACATTTTGTAGTGCAGTGACAAGATAGAACCCAGGACCTCATACATTCACATCAAGTGTTTTACCACTGGACTAGGCTCCCAAGTCTAAGTTTTATTATTTTAGTAGAAAGAATCATTTTCTCATTAAGGTTCATGCTGAACGTAAGTACTTTTAAAATGTGTTAAGAAAATATTTCAGATAAATGAAAATTAGAGGGAAATAAGACTGTAAGTTAAAGAAATAATCTTGAATAATTTAGCACAGAACAGTACTAGTCTGAAGTTATACAAAGGTTGAGGAAAACTGATTTAAATACTATCTAATTAGTCCACACATAAAACCCCCAGTTAGTTCTCTAGCAATAAATATATCTATATTTGCCTGTTTTTCAATTAGATTGAACCCATACTCTGTACAGATACATATTAACATGTTCAATTTGACTAGAAGTTATTCAAAGAATGAGAACTCCAATTTGGACAGAAAGAATTTTTAAGTTAAAACTTCCTTCATTCTGACACTGGACATTATTTTAGCATACTACAATTCCATGATCCTAAAACATTTTTGGACTATATCTAATATAAGGCTGATTTGCTCAATAGCAAGTTAAAGATTTAATATTTATTTATTCTATGTTTGTTTGAATCATGCACTTACATTTAAAGCATAAAATTCCTTCATTGTTTGTTTTATTTTGGGGCCGTCCTTATTGTTGCTCAGGACTTACTTTTGGTTCTGTGCTCAGAGATTACTCCTTCTGATGTTAGGGGACCATATGTGTTGTTGGGGATTGAATTTGGGCTTGTTGTGGGTGGAGGCATATGACTTATTTTCTGTATTATCTCTTAATCCTTTTTGGGAAAAATTCCCCATACCTCCCCTCTCTAAATTCTTTAAAAATATTTATTTAGTTGAACAACTGTGGTTATTATTATCATTATTAATGTTGTTCATAACAGTTTATCATGCACATAATTCCAACACTATACCCATCACCATAATAACCACCGCCCTTTCCCAAAAACCCAACACCACCGCATCTCTTTATTCTCACACAACTTTGGTGAATGAAGATATATTCCTTCTGGAGACCAGAGTGAATTTCAAGTGACCTGGGAAATTTTCCTGTTATTTGTTTTTGTTTTTAAATTTCTATTCACTTTCTTTTGTTGTTGTTGTTGTTGTTGTTGTTGAACTTAGCTGGATGTCATGGTTGTGATATCTGTAGATAAAAGTGATTTTTGATTATTATATGTAAAAAGTCACCTGATTATAACTGCCATAAATGAATTTGTCAATAAAATGATAAAATTTGTTGTTTGAGAGCTGAAGCAGTAGAAAAGTAGGGAGGGTGCTTGTTTTGCATACAACTAATCCCAATTTGATCCTCTTAACATATAAGATTACCTGAGCTCCACAGGAAAAATCCCTGGCACATAGCCAGGAGTAGGCTGTGAGCACTGCCAGGTATGGACTGGAAATAGCCAAAAATAAATGCAATTGAGTTTTATGCACTTACAAAAAAATTAGTTTGTGTGCAACTATTAAATTATTCTCTGAGTCAGAAAACTGGAAATCTTGATTCATGGATTGACTAAAATGTCTTTCTCATGGGGACAATAGAGAGTTATTTTTGTTAGGTAACATTATCAAAAATTAGAATTTTTAGCTTTTTAAGTTTTTTTGTTTGTTTGTTTCTTGTTTTTGGGCCACGCCCTGTGTTGCTCAGGAGTTACTCCTGTCTATACGCTCAGAAATTGCTTCTGGCTTGGGGGACCATATATGATGCCGGGGATCAAAGCAAGGTCCTTCTTAGGTCAGCTGCTTGCAAGACAAATATCCTTCCATTACGCCACTGCTCCAGTCCCAGTTGTTTGTTTTTAATTAACTCAAATTAGGTATGGTTGGGGCCGGAGAGATAGCATGAAAGTAAGGCGTTTGCCTTTCATGAGGAGGGACCGTGGTTTGAATCCTGGCATCCCATGTGGTCCCCAGTGCCTGCCAGGGGCGATTTCTGTGCATAGAGCCAGGAGTAACCCCCGAGCTCTGCCGGGTGTGACACAAAAAACAAACA
Organism: Crocidura indochinensis; assembly: GCA_004027635.1. NCBI lineage: Eukaryota > Metazoa > Chordata > Mammalia > Eulipotyphla > Soricidae > Crocidura > Crocidura indochinensis. The sequence goes on along the minus strand of PVKC010009636.1, from coordinate 3,690 downwards.
AACAAACAAAAAATCAAATTAGGTATGGCACTATTTAATCTAGGAAGACCTAGATTGATAAGATTTGTGTCTTATCTATTTTTAGTTTATGGCTAAAGTTGTAGAGATGATGTTTGTGTGTTCCTTTTATGTTTGTAGTAAGTGAACTATTTATTTTTCATTGTGTAAGTATAAAATTTTTTCTACTTCTTGAAGTTACAAAGCTAAGTGTATATAAAGGATCTGCTTGATTGAATTTCCTATCTGCATTCCTTAATTTTTTCCTTACTACTGTCTGAATCTTTAAAACAGTACTGGGTAAAGATAATTAGAAAACAATATTTTCTTCCAAATAATACTTTGATTTTGTTATTTGTTTTCAGGTCATAACTCTCGGTGCTCTGGAATTACTCCTGGCTCCTGAACTCAGAAATTTACTCCAAGTGATGCTTGGTAAACACATACAGGATGTCAGGATTCAACCAGGTTTGGCTGTGTGAAAGGCAAGCATTCTAACTATTTTTCTACCTCTCTGGTCCCAAATTATACTTTCTTATGGGGAATAAACTCATTATTTTGTGACTAATTATGGCATGATTTGAACTGTAATTTTTTTTGTTTTTGTTTTTGGTTTTTGGGCCACGCCCAGTGGTGCTCAGGAGTTACTCCTGGCTATCTGTTCAGAAATAACTCCTGGCAGGCACGGGGGACCATATGGGATGCCGGGATTCGAACCGACCACCTTAGGTCCTGCATCAGCTGCTGCTTGCAAGGCAAACGCTGCTGTGCTATCTCTCCGGCCCCATGAACTGTAATTTTTTGTTAGATGTCTTTACATTGCTTAGATAAGTTCTTGTTCTTATGTATTCAATCTTTATCAAAAACATTAATGCAATTTGCTCAAATTTATTTTAATATTTGTTGTGACGAAAATGTATTAAAATTAATATAATGTACGTTCATTCTCTAATGCTAATATAACTTGCAATTTCTTTTTTTAAAAAAACTTATTGATTGGTTTCTGTGCCACACCCAGTGGTGCTCAGGAGTTACTTCTGGCTCTGCACTCAGAAATCACCACTGGCAAGCTGGGGGACCATATGGGATACAAGGAATCGAACTGGGTACCTCCTGGGTCAGCTGCATGCAAAGCAAATGCCCTACTACTGTGCTATCTCTTTGGCTCCTAACTTGATATTTCTGACAAAGTTTACACTTTTTATTAAAATTTTATTGATTTTTCTATGTTCACTAGAGTTTTTTTATTTTAATACTTTTCCTTGTACTCGCTTTGGTTTTCTTAATAAGCTTTATAAAAATGAGCTCGTGTTGGGGAAAGAAATCAAGAGAATGGCCTCAAACAATGAAACTGTTGAGTAAGTAAATTAGAATTGAGCAACTGGAGTTTTCTTATCTTCTCTCCTAGGAATGTGTGTATCTTTCTGAAAATAGCTCCTAAGATATAGTTTTGAGACAACATTTTGTAATATCCAAAGTGTTATTGAGCAAATGGACTGGTGGGCTGAATTGGGGACTACACAAAAACCCAAGTACAAATGTGTGGCATTTCATAGACAGCTGCAGAGATCTATTTGCCATCCCCCTCACTCAAGATAAGCCCTAAAGGAAGCTTTGCCCATTCCAACAGCCACCCACCATTCTGGAGTGATCTGCCTTTTCTTAGGTTTTGCCTTCCCCAGGTTTCAAATGACAACTGGGAATCTCCTGAGTTTGTGAGCCAGCAACTATTTAGCAAGCCAGCCTGGACATCAAATAAATGGGCTTTGGGAAGAGGCATCTAAAGAAGCGAATTAGTGCTGAACATCATTTTATGAGGAAGAATGTCTGAAAGTCAGAAACCATTTCAGTCAGCTTAGAATAGAGCGTTTGCCTTAAGATTCTTTTGAAATTCCGAAGAGTGCACAGTGGCAGAGAACAATGTCAGAACAGTTGGCTCACCAATGCTGTGGGCAGTTCAGTTTGACTCCCAATGGCTAAGTAGAGGTTATAGCTCAATTTAGAAATTGGAAGATCTACATAAAACCTTGCATTTCTTCTTCTGTCCCTTGAAGTAGTTAGTACATTTGATTAGTCTTGGAAATGTAAACACTCCCAGGAAAAACCAAAACATATGTTCCAGGGACCAAAGGGAAAATAGTGTGGATAGCAATTTTTAAAGTGGAATACTTCTAGAGACTCTCCGTGACCCCTTAGTTTTTGTTAGGAATTAAATCTTCTAATGGGTAAATTAAATGAATGCACATGAAAAGGAGTTAAGAAAACAGTGTGTATTTTGAATAAGGAAGATACAAAAGACACATGCTTCTTTTTGGTAAGGATAGGTAAACATAGATTGGGAAAATGTCTAGAGAAAAGATATGGAGAAAAGGATTTTTATGTGGTCAAGTTAAGAAAAAGCTGTTCAAATGATAAAATCTTTAAGTCTTTAGATCTTTTTTTCTGTTTTGGTTTTATGGGGCACACTCAATGGTTTCAGACGTTAATTCTGGCTCAGCACTCAGAAATTGCTCCTGGTAGCTTGGGGAACCATCTGAGATGCTGGGATCAAACCCTGGTAATCCTGGGTCAACTGCATGCAATACAAATGCCCTAACATGTGCTACCACTGTGCTATAACTCCTGCCCTTTGGGTCTGTTTTTAACCACATTTCCTTGTCAATTGTATTTTGATTTAGCATCAAATGTTTAACCATGGGTATTTAAAAAGTTTGTAATGGGGTTAAAGAAATAGTATAGAGGGGAGGGCATTTACCTTGCACCCAGCCACCCTGGCTACACCCCTGGCATCCCATTTGTCCCGTGGGTTTGCCGTGGGACTGTTTAGAGACAAGAGTAACATCTGAGCACCTTTGGGTGTGCTCCTTACAACACAAATTTTCAAATCATTTTGTCATTTGAAAATGATATATAAAATATTTTTCTTTCACTTGAGAGAGGTAACATTGAAAGTTAGGGGGGGCCAATCTTCAAGGCTGCTACTGCTACTATTGCTACTACTATGACAAAGAAGATGATGACAACGAGAAAGACTACACACACACATACACACACACACGCACACACACACACACTCATCCCACCCCACACACATGTCATTGAATTTGGTGATATATGTTAACATGTGAAGATTTACCTCTGCTTCAGAACTCTGCAGGTTGTGTTGGAAACTGCAGGGACAAGGATAGATGGTGAATAACAACAATAACAAAAATCAAATATCAAGTTAAACTATTGGGGTACGGGGGGGGGTGGGCAGTGGCACCGGAGGTAAGGTGCCTGCCTTGCCTGTGCTAGCCTAGGACGGACCACAGTTAAATCCCCCAGTTTCCCATATGGTCCCCCAAGCCAGGAGCGACTTCTGAGCGCATAGCCAGGAGTAACCCCTGAGCGTCACTGGGTGTGGCCCAAAAACCAAAAAAAAAAGTTTTGGGGTACCATATTGTGGCAGTATATTCTTGTTCTGGAAGCTATGATTTGTCAAAGGTTGTGAAAGAACCTTTGTGAAAGAATGGGGGCTAGCGAACTTGTTTTCTTTAACTAGGACATTGACTCTGTGCTTCCTGCTATATGACAGAGAAAAACTGCATGTAGATGCTAAGGATGTGAGTAGCAACCACCTTTAAGAAGCCAAACTACTAGTGAAGCAGACTAATGTTTTGGGCATCTTCCAAACAGGGATTAGATTTAGAT